>PISX010009095.1:0-27035 GCA_004024625.1 Mellivora capensis
CAAAAAATCTAATATAACCTTCAAAATTCTTTCACTGTATTATCTACTTAGGGAGAGCTGTGGTTTGAACAATACAATTCAATGTTCCTTTGAAAAATGGATAACAGCAATATCTTTCCACCACATTGCCTTTTCCTTCATAGTGTCCTTACCCATCTTAGAAAGGAGACTTATAAGTTTCAAACTCTACCTAAGACCTTATGACTCTTTTAACTTAAACACACGTTCATCATAAAAAATTCTATAAATACAATCAAGTATAAAGGAAAAACTATTCTTAACACCATCACCAAAAAAAGCAAAAAAAAACCCAAAACAATGACATTATTCTGTGTATTTCCATGCAGACCTGTATATGTATGACTCACCTATATGAAAACACACACACACACACAATGTGCACTGAGCATATATATTTTATTGACTAATATTATCTACTATTATACCCATATTATACATATTTTACTTACCAGTTCCTTAGCATACCTATCTATCTTAAAAAAAGGGAGACTAATACTATAAACAGACGGATAAAAAATATACACATATACAGTGTGTATTGTAGAATTTGAGTCACGTCTGTATGCACCCACACAGATGCATACGCACATCCACCGATACGTCTATACTATCCATACACCGAGATTATAATATCCTCAATTCTACTTCTGGAATAGGTCCTGTTTTATTAATATAGAGTCATTTCCTCACTGGAATACTGGCTGCTGTTACTCATTTCAATGTCTTAACTTACCATTAATCATTACATGATGTTTCTGTGATTTTTAAATATAATGATTCCAGAGCATCAAGTGATTACAATTCTAAGTTATTTTCCCCAAATATTAGCAGCAAAAACATGAAAGGAAAAATGTCTTTCCATGTATCATAAATTTGAAATTTTTTCTTTACAAAACAAATGTAAGCAATTTGCAAAAGTTCCATGAAATACAAAAGAGACTATAAACCTAGGCACTATCCGATCAACCTAAAGCAATCACTATTGGTTTAAAGACATGTTCAGGCACACCTGTGTGTTTTATTAGATATAATTTCAACAGTCATAACATTTTAGATCCTGATTTTCTTTTCTTCTTTTTTTTTTTTTTTTTAAACTACTCCTTGCCTATTTGCCATGTCTGGTCCATGTTCCCACAGTCTCCACAAGAAGACTCTGCAGAAAGGACTCTATCATGCAAGAATGTTGCCCATTCTGGTTGTTTCCCTGCTGGAAGGCTCCACTGGGAACTGGTTGCTTCTTTCCTGCTATTTGATGGAACTGGCTGTCCTCTTCCCTCAGAGGTTGGCCAACAAAGACAAAGAGATGAACCAAAAGTGAGCCGATTGCATGGCTCATTGGGAAATTCATTCGTGGGATTTGGAATTTTAAATGGGAGATCAAAGTGAGATTTGCGGGCAACACACTGCTCTCCCAAGTCCAGAAATTACATTTTTAAATTGGTTTGACAATTGGATGGCTGGTGGCTGAGATTTTGTTAAGATACAGAGGCTGACGGAGCTATCAATGTTGTGGCTGGCAAGGGCTGACCAATGTGAGTCATCACAGGATATGAAGCATCTCCTGGGAGGAAGGAGGATAATGGGGGGGGGCAGATGTGGGGAGCATGAGCCCTGGAAGGTACAAACTCCAGCTCTGCCACTTGTAAGATATGGAATACTGGGCACCATTCTGCCTCAGCTTTCTCTTGTGATATTAGCATCTACTAGCCACCAGAATGGCCAATATTAAGACAGAAAATACAAGTTCTGATGAGGACACAGAATAATCAGATCCTTTATATGTGTGAACTGATGATGCAAGAACTCAGGAAAACCATTTGGAAATATCCGCCCTAGAAATACATTCATGCCTATGACCCGAAATCCCACTCCTCAGTATGTACATAACAGAAATATGTCCCCATGGTCACGTCAAGACAGAATGCTCTCAGTGGAAGTATCTGCAACAACCCCAACTATGAGCTATCCAGATGCCCACATAGACAGCAGAATTCATTGAATACTGTGGAGCAGTGAGAAGATACAACCCGTAACTACATGTATCATATAGATGAATCTCAAAACAATATTGATCAAAAGAAGCCAAACTCAAGAGAGAATATACTCTATGATTCTATTGTTAAAAAATGGGCCAAACTGATGGTGTTGCTAAAAGAAGTTTGGCCTTATTTTTGAGCAGCAGTGACTAGAAGGGGCAAGAGTGGCTTCTGGAAGCTGGTCATGTCCTGCTTCTCAACCTGGATGCTTGTTACAGAGGGGCGGTGTTCAGTTTCAAGGCTGATGCCAAGCTCCCCTGTTTTCTCCTGGCATGGAAACCATGGGTTCATGAAAGCTGACTGGCAGTTACCTCTCTAGACCCCCATCCTTAATGTCTTCTTCTTCTTCTCATTTGAATCCTACTTTCACCCCCTCTTTATAATTCTGTGATTTCTTTCACTGCAGTTCTAAATTATCCCTCTTCCTCTCCCCAAAGGTCAAATCTATCAGATACACAAAAGGAGGTTAATTCTCCCCTGGTGATAATTCAGGGAAACTGAAAGCTCTGTGAGCACCATTAAACATAATTCACTATTGTTATGGAAGAGAAAGTCAGCAGTGGCCATAATTTAGCAGGTAATCTATCATTAGCTGTTTTCATTTTTCTTATTAAATCATATCTTTCAAGCCTCCAATCCTTTTTCAGATCATATTTGAGTCCTTTTCATCAGCTCCCTTTTTATTTGGGCTCATACATGAAGGCCTAAAGAAAGGCCACATTGGACGTGACTGGACAAACTCCAGTTCCTCTGAATGGTAACGGGCCTTGAATATACAAGTACCAGGTGGCCCACATCACAGAAACTGGCCTGACCTGAGGATAAAGAGAAGGCGTGTGTTGGAACCCCAATTTGGAGGCTTCACCCCAGCCTGAGATGCTGTTCAGCGGGGGTGGGGCTGGTACAGAGAAGACACATTGGGAACACCTGCACCGTTCTTCCCACTCAAAAGTGGGGGGACAAAGGACATGAGCAAAATGTACCAGATCTCTGCCTCAGAAACTGTGGTGAGGATAAAGGGTCAAAAACTCTGATGGGTAAGAAAAGATAATTTTTCAGTATCATTCCAGTCATAAGGAACACCCTTGCTATTGTGCTGGCAAACAAGCATCCTGCCCCAAGTGTGCTGAAGGCAGCTTTGTCTGTCTTTGGAAGATGAACATACCAGAGTCAGACCACAGTTACCAGGAAAGCAGCCAGATTCATGCACCTGATTTTAAATAATCTGGCCAGAAAAAGGATCCACACAGCATGGGCAGACTGGAACACAACCATGGCCCCTTAACCCCCGTTCTTAATGGTGCAATCCAAGAAAAGAGCAGCTTGATTTGACAGAAGGAACTGCAAGGCTCCAGCCTCTCTTTTACATTTTACTCCTTGGCTCTGTGCAAAGCACATGCAAAATGCTAATGCCTTGGGCAGATCATCCCCAATAGGGGAATGCAAACATCTTGCCTATAGGCAAGGGATAAGCTGCCTCTGATCTCTCGAAGGACCTTCTAAAATCTAAGATTCAATGGCTGGAAGCACCAGATGATTTAGCTTGGCCTGCAGCATGGTGGTCAGGTGTCAAGGTTTGGAGGGGCAGGTCTGGGCTTGACCACCAGTTCTGCCACTGTGGAACTGGGTGAGTCGAAGGTCAGTGACTCTAACTCACTGAACCCTTACCTCTTCAGCTGCAAACTGGAGACAATAATGCCTAACTTTATACAAGTTAAGTAAAGACTAAATAGTCTAAGTCCATAAAGTGTTGAACTAAGCCAGACCACAAATGCAGGTGGGCTTCAGGTTTAAGGGTCTGGAGAATGACAACCTGGATGTGGTTCAATTACTTCACTTCCGAGCAAAGGAGATATATACATATACATGTACATACCCTATACATTTACATATATATATTATTAAATATATTTAAATTAATTTTTTAGTTAATAATTAAGTTAAATATATAGGGTTAAATAAAAATCACAAGTGCTTAAAAGAGTACTTAGAACCCTGGGAAGAATCTGCCAGAACCCTGAGTTCCCGGTCTTGCGCTTCCTGTCTTGATTCTGGGTGGGTGCCATAATGTAAACATATCTCTACATGCTGCTGTTATAGGATCTGCCTTCCGGTTTGTCCTGTGCTTCCCATCTCTTGAATTGCAGTGGGAAACACCTGGCTGTGCTCTCACACACAGCCAATGTGAACATACCAGAGAAGCTTCATTGTTTGAGAACTGGCGGCCCCACCACATTAGGCTGGCTTTCTGAAGACAGTGGGGCTCCCAGCATGTTCACACCTAAGCCATCTGGTTGACCTTCAGTGGCCGTCTCTCATTCCCACCAGTCTCCATCCAGTTGCACAGATTCCCAGTGCTCCTCTGTAGAGGCTCTGCTGGCCATACCATGGTTCTGGCTCCTCCTGGGAAGGGACTATAGCAAATACTAGTGTTCCTAAAATCCCCAAAGATATGAGATTCAGAATGAGATCATGGAATTCCTGCAAAATCTCAAAACTGTAAGTCTCTTAAAAAACTTCCAACATTCAGGGCACCTGAGTGGCTCAGTTGGTTAAGTGTCTGCCTTCAGCTTAGGTCATGATCCTGGGGTCCTGGGGCTCCCTGCTCAGTGGGGAGACTGCTTCTCCCTTTTTTCTGCCCCTCTCTCCTGCTCATGCTCTCTCTCTTGCTCAAATAAATAAATAAAATCTTTAAAAAATTCCAACATTCTTTATACTCTCCACTCATTATTATAGATATCTCCAACTATGTTTAACAAAAACAAGTATTTTGTTTAGTAGTATTTACAAGGAACTACAGTCTATACCAAATATTCAAATACTGGAAAACAAGGGTGAACATTATGTGGTAGTATTTGAATAATGTAATATTTGGATCTCCTAGCAAAGTTAACAGTACCACATGGACTTACAAGTTGAAATGGCGAACTTAAGAACTTACTTTTGTTTCAAAAACTTTTATCTTGAAACATCACTCATGGTTTTTGAAAAAAGTACACTACGCCTATACACTTTTTTTTAAAAGATCTATTTATTTATTTGAGAAAGAAAGAGAACGAGAGAGAGAGTGCACAGGGAGTAGAGGGGCAGAGGGAGAGATTCTCAAGCAGACTCCATGCTAAGCGCAGAGTCCGACACAGGGCTCAATCTCACAACCCCAAGATCCTGACCTGAGCTGAAATCAAGAGTCAGAGGCTCAACAGACTGAGTCACCCAAGCACTCCAATGCCTATAGACTTTCAATATTTATTTGCAAAAGTGACTTAGGTTCACAACAGCCAGGGCTGTAGATACACAGTTATAACATAGAGACATAAGCAAGAATGACTACTTAGACCATGACTGCTTCTCTCCTGACTGCTCTGTCCTTTTCCTAGAAATGTTGACCTTCACTTTCAACATTGTTTGTCCATGTTTTTTGTTCTTGTTTTTGTTTGACATAAATGGATTCCTTCAAACCAGTAATATCCCTCCATTGATTATTAAACTTCATTTCTCACGGAAAAATTACAACACTTCACTCTATTTTCATGACTTACCGATTTTTCTTGGGATTTGAGAAAGTGTGCAAATTCCTCGAGCAATGCTGGAAAGGAATCCCCACTTGGAGACACGTGCCAAGGGCCCCAGCAGGGATGCCTGGCTTCCAGCTCTCCCCATTGCTTCCCACACAGCTACTTCCCAGACTTCCTGGCTCAGTTCCCACCCTGAAACTATAGGAAGGTTCCTACCCTCCTTATAATTCCTGGGCTGTATTCTGACAATCCACTTAGTTCATGATTGTGCTTTATTCTTCAACTCCACTGTTTCCTGAATGCCAGCTATCTGTGACCGACAGAACCCCTTCTTGCCTGGTGCCCCAGCAGCTCCGTCCTTGCCAACTGACAGTCACCCCAACCACCTACCCCCCTGTCTGAGACTTTCCAGTCCCTCAAGGCCCCCTTTGTTGCCACCTCACCCCATGATATCCCTGACCAGGCACAGTTAAAGAATTTTAACTTGGGAGTCAGAGTCTGCACATTTCCACACAGGCATAAAGGGTACCACCTGAACTCAGGGCACATGGTACTCTAGGAGAGGGAGCTGAGTGTCTGGGCGAGGAGCTCCAGGTCGTTTAGCCCCATTAATGCCCGAGCAGGGATGTTGTCATTGACACACAAAGCTAGGGGAGTGAAAGAAAACATCACCCGGCTACCGGAGGAGGAAAAGGGATCAGCCTAGGAATGGGAGAAGGAAGCACAAGCAGGGTTTCTTTCTTTCTTTCTTTTTTTTAAAGGTCATCTCATTTTTATTTGCTGCATATTTTTATTATCCACTTTTGGGTAACACAGCAATCTCATCCTGTCTCTGGCCCTTTAACCACATAAACACATAATAATCTCCTGACAACGATTTTGTTCAGCCATTGCCCTGGACCCTCCCCACTTGTATTTAACATGTTCTCACTCAGACCCTGTCTCTGGACAACATTAAATTCAACCTTTTTTCCAGAAGTTCCTGCCTCATGGTCTCTGGGTTCGTGCTCCATCATAGTCCTGTCCCTGGCACTTGGTTCTTGGCTTTTTCAAAATGACTTTTGTTGATTTTATTACTTTAGCTTTGAAGAGAGGCAGTTCTTCTCTGCTCTGCCCGCTTCTTTGGTGGGGCTACTTTCAGATTGTATCTATCTATGGTCTAAGAGGTGGAGCCTTCAAAGACACCTAAATAATGGACTAGTCCCGCAGTTCCCCGTTACCCTCAACTCCTAGCTGTTGCCTCACTGGACACTGATAACATTTCCCATCCAGGAGGGCAAATTTGATTTTTACAAAGCATAAGAAAATCTTCAGTACTGCTGCTCTCTGCTTCTTTTCCAGCTGGACTCTAGAGTTAGGTTCCAGATCCTAAAGCATCTCATCAAATCCTACAGCCCAGCACACCCAGGCATGCAAAGAAAAGAATTTGAAAAGCAACACTTTTCTGTTCCCATCAGACCAGTCTTGTCCTTTCCTGAGCTGTTCACTGCTGCCTGTGCTGTGGCAATCCTGCCTGCTTGGCACACCACTGTGGACTGTCCTCTACTCCCTAGCTGTCCCCTATCTCCTAGGGATGGTGCTTGTACACCTTGCTTCCTGAAGCCCGTGTCTCAAGTGTGATTTTATGCCCTCCCTCTAAAAAAATAGACATGAAAAGTAAATTCACCTCTGCTAATTCTGCCCTCCTTGTTCCAGTCTTGCAGAGCTAATGCATCTCTAGAGGACCCCACATGCCTTGCTGTAATTAGTGGTTACACGACTGCTTCCCTGGGAGGCCAGAGCCCATGTACTGTCAGACACAGCATGGAATCAGGTGCATGGCTACAGCATCAAGTGATGTTGGCTGAATTGCAACCAAAGCTCTTAATCACAATATTAGCCAGTGGACACGGTAGGACAGTATAATCCAGTGGTTCTCAAACTTTTCTAGAAGCCTTGTTTAAATGCACATTGCTTTAGAGAAGTGTCTGCTCTTGTCTTCTGCCCATTTTTTTTTTTTTACTTGGTTATCTGTTTTCGAGTGTTGAGTTTGAGGAGTTCTTTATAGATGTTGGATATCAGCCCGTTGTCCATAGTGTCATTTATAAATATCTTCTCCCATTCTGTGGGCTGCCTCTTTGTTTTGTTGACGGTTTCTTTGGCTGTGCAGAAGCTTTTTATCTTGATGAAGTCCCCAAAGCTCATTTTCGCTTTTGTTTCCCTTGCCTTTGGAGACATGTCTTGAAAGAATTTGCTGTGGCCAATGTCAAAGAGGTTACTGCCTATGTTCTCCTCTGGGATTTTCATAGATTCCTGTTTCACATTGAGGTCTTTCATCCATTTAGAGTTTATCTATGTGTATGGTGTAAGAGAACGGTCCAGTTTCATTCTTCTGTATATAGCTGTCCAATTTTCCCAGCACCATTTATTAAAGATACTGTCTTTTTTCCATTGGATATTTTTTCCTGCTTTGTCGAAGATTAGTTGACCATAGAGTTGAGGGTCCATATCTGGGCTCTCTACTCTGTTCCACTGGTCTAAGTGTGTTTTTGTGCCAGTCCCATGCTGTTTTAGTTATCACAGCTTTGTAATATAGCTTGAAATTAAGCAATGTGATGCCCCCAGCTTTGTTTTTCTTTTTCAACACTTCCTTGGTGATTCAGGTCTTTTCTGGTTTCATACAAATTTTAGGATTGTTTGGTCCAGCATTTTGAAAATTGCCATTAGTATTTTGATTGGGATGGAGTTGAAAGTAAAGATTGCTCTGGGCAGCATAGTCATTTTAACAATGTCTTATTCTTCTGATCCATAAGCATGGAATGTTTTTCCATCTTTTCGTGTGTTCTTCAATTTCTGTCACGGGTGTTCTGTAGTTCCTAGAGTATAGATTCTTTACCTCTTTGGTTAGGTTTATTCTAAAGTATCTAATAGCTAACAGACACATGAAAAAGTGTTCATCATCATTAGCCATCAGGGAAATTCAAATCAAAACCACATTGAGATAGCACCATACACCAGTTAGAATGGCAAAAATCAACAAGGCAAGAAACAACAAATGTTAGAGAAGTTGTGGAGAAAGGGGAACCCTCTTACACTGTTGGTGGAAATGCAAATTGGTGCAGCCACTTTGGAAAACAGTGTGGAGCTTCCTCAAAAAGTTAAAAGTAGAGCTACTATATGACCCAGCAATTGCACTACTGGGTATTTACCCCAAAGATACAGATGTAGTGAAAAGAAGGGGCATATGTACCCCAGTGTTTGTAGCAGCAATGTCCACCATAGCCAACTGTGGAAGGAGTCAAGATGTCCTTCAACAGACGAATGGATAAAGAAGATGTGGTCCATATACACAATGGAATATTACTCAGCGATCAGAAAGGATGAATACCCAACATTTGCATCAACATGGATGAGACTGGAGGAGATTATGCTAAGTGAAATAAGTCAAACAGAGAAAGTTAATTATCATTTGGTTTCACTTATTTGTGGCACATAAGGAATAGCACGGAGGACATTAGGAGAAGGGAAAAATGAAAAGGGAGAAATTGGAGTGGGAGATGAACCATGAGAAACTATGGACTCTGGGAAACAGAGGGTTTTAGAAGGGAAGAGAGTGAGGGAATCGGTGAGCCTGGTGGTGGGTATTAAGGAGGGCATGGATTTTGCATGTCACGTATTATATGCAAACAATGAATTATGGAACATTACATCAAAAACTAATGACTACGATATGATGACTAACATAACACAATAAAAAAAGAAACATTAATAAACAACAACAACAAAAATAAACGCACATTGCTGAGTGCCACCCCCAGAGTTTCTGAGTCAATAGGTCTGAAGAATGAAAATTTCATTTCTAATAAGTTCTCAGATGGTCCCGATGCTGCCTTCTATGTTCCAATAAAACTTCACTTACAGTAGCAGGTGGCAGTCCAGATTTGGCCCATAGTTTGCCAACCTCGGCACTAAAAGGTTGTTTACACTGAGCTATTAACTTTTCAGTGATGGTTGATTAGGCAAGAAATTAGAAAGCTAAGAGTCCATATTGCTGCTTCTAGATTCATCTAGTTTGTCGGAGGGTCACTTATTCTAAAGGAGTCCTAGAGATGCTGTGTATTCTGCCCTTGTTTAAAATCTGGCCTACATATTTTTAGAGGTAACACCATTTATGCAAATGTAACTTTAAATTTTATATCCAAATTATGATTGCTTTAACATATCCTATTCAGAAGCTTGGACAAAGGTTCTGAGGAGAATGTAAGCACATTGCTGGGAAATGAAGCCTGAGAGTCTGGCCACTGATACTAGGCACTGTCAATGCCAAAGACACAGACCCTGGGGTGGAGAGCAGCCTCAGTGCCATTGACTACAAGAATGGAGGGAAGACTGAATGAAGTCTCAGGATCCTTGACTGTGGGGCTCTCTGACCTCTTTTGGCCCCCTGCACACTAGGTCTACAGACACTGATGGGAAGAGATAGGACTCATTCTGAGGGCCCATGCTGATTGACAGAGTGACTAATTTCCAATCTGGAGGCATTTTCCAAACTTGTGTTCTTCTCCAAGGTGCCTCTTTATACCCTGGTGTTGGGCTCCTTTCACAGTATCCAACTGCCTCTCCATGGTTGATTGTGGTGTGATTTTTTTTTTATTATGTTCAATTAGCCAATGTATAGTACATCACTAGCTTTTGATGTACTGTTCAATGATGATTCATTAGTTGCGTATAACACCGAGTGCTCATCACCATACATGCCCTCCTTAATACCCATCACCCAGTTACCCCGTCTCCCCACCCTTCTCCCCTCTGTAACCCTCAGTTTGGTTCCTGGAGTCTAGACTTTCTCATGGTTTGTGTCCCTCTCTGATTCCTTCCCACTCTGTTTTCCCTCCTTTCCCCTGTGGTCCTTCATGCTATTCCTTATGTTCCACATATGAGAGAAACCATATGATCATTGTCTTTCTCTGCTTGATTTTTTCTATATCCTTACTAATTATCTATCTAGTTGTTCTGTTAACTGTTGGGAGAGGTTGTTAGAGTTTTCTTCTCTAAGCACTGACTTATGCATTTCTGGTTTCAGTTCTATGAGTTATTGTTCTACATACTTTCAGGCTCTGTTATTTGGTACATACACATTTAAGATTGTTATGTCTTCTTGGAAGATCAACCCTATTATCATTATATAAATGATATATTTATGCTTTCCTCCATCTCTGGTGATTTTCTTTGCTCTGCAATATGGCTTACCTGTTATTAGTATAGACACTTTTGTTTTTTTTAAATTGACTTTGGCATGATAGATCTTTTTTCACACTTTCACTTTCAACCTGCCTATATTATTATGTTTAGAGTGGGTTTCTTATAGACAGCAAATCTTTGGAACATGTCTTTTTATCTACTTTGCTAGTTTGTGTCTTTAATTGGTATATTTAGGACATTTACACTTAATGTAATTGTTGATATGTTAGGGTTTAAATTTGCTATTTTATTTTTTTCTATTTTTCTCTCATTCCTCTATTTTCCTGTCCTGCTTTCCTATGGGTTACTTAAACATTTTTCAGAATTTCATTTTGATTTATCTAATGTTTTGGAATGTTATCTGTTCATATAACTTTTTTGGTGGTTAAGTAGGTATGACATTTTACATATACAAAATTTACTACTCTTTACCGATGTAGACATTTTACCACTTCAGGTGAAATATATTAATCTTATCTCCCTTTAAGATCTTTTACCCCATTTACAATACAATTATATGAAATATTTCCTCCACATACATTTAGTGTCCCATCAGATAGTGATATAATTTTGCTTCAACTATCGAGGATAATTTTAAAAACATATTTATAAGAGGATAAAATAATCTATTATATTTACTCCTATTTTTGCTTGTCGAATTCTTCCCTTCTGATGTTTTAAGTTTGCTTCTTTTATCACTTCATTCCTGCTTAAAGAACTTTCTTTACCTCGTCTTTTAGCAAAGGTCTGCTGGCAACAGATTCTTAGTTTTTCTTCACCTGAGAATGTCTTGATTTTCCCTTCATTCCCAAAGGCTGTTTTCACTGTGTATTAGATTCTGGGTTGGCAGTTCTTTCCTTTCAGCACCTGAAAAATAATGTGCTGCTTCTCTCTAGTCTACATAGTTTCTGTGAAGTTCTGTGTAGTTTCTACATAGTTTCTGTTGAGAAATCTGCTATCATTCTCATTTTTTCATTGTATGTAAGGTGTCATTTTCCTCTGGCTGTTTTCAAGATTTTTATTTTCTTTAGTTTAGAAGTTTGGTTATGATGTATCTTGGTGTGGGTTTGAGTCTATCCTGTTTAAAATTCTATCAGCTTCTTAAATCTGTAGGTTTGTCTCTTGACAACTTCAGCAAGTTTTCTACCATTATTTCCTCCAGTACTTTTTCAGCTCTCTTTCTCCTATCAGAAACTCTGATAACATGAATGTTAGATCCCATATTATAGTCCCACAGACCACTAAGGCTTTGTTCATTTTTTGTTGTTGTTGTTCCATTTAACTTTCCCTCTGTTTTTCACATTTGGTATCTATTCTATCTTCTAGCTCTTTAATTCTTTCCTCTATTCCTCTATTTACTCTATTCCTCTATACCTTCTGTTCTTGAGCTTCAGTTACTGTATTTTTCAGCTCAAAAATTTCCATTTGGTTCTTCCTCATATCTTCTATTTCTTTGCTGAAACTTTTGACTTTTTTGTTGAGGGTTTTGTTTTGTTTTGTTTGCTTGTTTGTTTTTAGCATGCTCAAAACTGCTCAGGAGGAGGAGTCAAGATGGCGGAGAAGTAGCAGGCTGAGACTACATCAGGTATTGCCTGATAATTCCATATCTGTCATGTCAGTGTCAGCACCTAATGACTGTCCTTTTTCATTCAGTTTGAGATGTTCTTGGTTTTTGGTATGCATTTTTTTTAACTGAAGCCTGTACATTTTTGTATTATGTTCTAAGCCTCTGGATCTTATTTATGCCTATTTTAGCTGGCTTTCTCTGATACAAATGTGACATTATTGCTGTCAGATAGAGGGAGAGAAGTTCAGGTTTCCCATGAGCTTCTGCTGACACCTGAAGAGGAGCTCCTCATTATTGCTGGGTAAGAACTGCAGCTCCTGAAATGGTCTTCAGTGAGTCTATAGTGGGGATGGCCTCATTATTTCTGGGCAATGGTGAAAGTTTTGATTCTTCACTAGTCCTTCATTGACACCACCCTGGCAGGGATGGAGAGGAGCACTTTGTTTCTGCCAGTATATGTAAACGTCCAGCTCCCCAAAACGCCCCACTTACACCACAAGAAAGGTGGGGGCTTCTTAGTAACCACTGAAGATAAAAGCTCTAGCTCCCTACTTGGTCTTCTCTGGGTGGGGGTGGGAGCCACAGATATTTTTCTGTGGTGTTTGGATCAAGGATAGCAGTTATTGTCTAAGAGTGTTCTGTCTTGTTCAGCTACTCTCTTCCTGTGCTTTGGTTTTGTTGTGTGGTTTTTGTTTGTCTGGGCAGGGGAAGTTTGAGGTGTTTTTTGGTTGCTTTTTTTTTTTTTGGTCCCTGACCATTGCATTTCCAGGCTGCCAGATTTTTTACCTCTAAATCTCAGATTTATATGAGGCACAAAGAAAACCCAGGGGACTCTCCACTACTTCATTCCTCAGTTCCAGAGGTACTTAGCCAGTCTGCCTCTTCTATCCACCTTTCATGGTCTTCTTCCCTTTCTCTAGATATAGTGCCCAGTGTTTTTAGTTGTACCTAGCAGAAGGAATAGGGAGAAGCACCTCTCTTCCACTTTCCAGAAGCAGAAGTCAGTCAGCTGTTGACATCTGTACAACATATCCAGTTAGGCTATAATATCCCATATGAATATGCATGAATTTCATAACAAAGGATGCAAATTCATTCCTCAATTTTCAAAATCGAATCCCTTAAAAAACAGATTTATTTTAAATCATGGTTATTTGTATTTAAACAATAAACAGTGAATTTAAATATTTTCTTGAAAATAGGTGGGGGTTGTGGAGTGTAGCTCTCCTGACATTTAACTGAATGCCTAACTGCACTGCAAAACAAAGACTAAACAAGAGACACACTGTCATGATTGAGGAAACAGGATGAAACTGCCAGGGATCACTTAACTGTGTTGCTTTATGTAACATGCTTAACTCCTGGGGACTTAGATTCCTCATTTATAAATTGAGAAGGTTATACTTGAATTCAGGACTGATTTTTAAGTTCTATTTTAGCCTTTAAACCTATCATTCATTCTAGAATATTTTTTCTCTACTTCAGAGATGAAACTAAGATATGATAATGCCAGTTCCAGAGTCAGGCTTCTCAAAGTAAAGCTTTTCCAACCAAGGCATCCTTTGCCATTTTTAATAAATGGAAGCAGTGGACCAGAATCACATCTGTGTCAGGTGGTTTTTGAGCACACCAGCAATGCTGAGACCTTTAATGGCACATTAGAGGAGAGTGCCATCAGAGTAAAGGAATTAGAGGATCGGGACTGCCCCGTGCAATGTATGGAGACACAGCTCAGGACGGAAGCTCTGCTAACTACGGGACTGTGATATGCAAGATTTGGAAACCACCTTTGGGGCAGAAATGTTTCTCCAGAAGAAAACAAACACTCTCAGTGGCTGCATCTAAGGTCAATTAGTCCTGCTGGGGTGCCTGCATGTGCACAGAGTTTCTACTCTGTATTTAAAAGCTTCCCTGTCATACTTAGGCTGTCAAAGCAAAAAGTGTGATTTTTCTCATAAATCCACTCTTCATGGGCCTACTGAACCATTTTCTACTTCGTATAGAAATACTTTGTTTCTATAATCAGAAAGAAAAGAACCTACTGAACAGTCCTATAGAAGGTATGCAGGGAAATAGAAACTATATGGAACAACTTCCTTAAATAAAAAAGCATCAGAGTGTCCAAATCTAAGGAAAACACATCTTGGCATGTAAGAATTTCCTTTGGCCATGGCGGGTCAGTATTCTAGCGAATATAGAAAATGAAGAGAGACATCAAACAAAGGTCCAAATAATTAACATTTTTCCAGAAAGATAAATATCTTATGATTTCACTCACACGTGGAATTTAAGAAACAAAATTTTAACTAAGTGGAGTCTAAATTAAAACTTTTTTTTAAAAGGTCCAAATAATGAAGCGCTGACCATAAAACAAGCACTTGCAGTTCTCTCTACTTGTAGAGATTCGTCTAACAACAACAACAAAAAAGAAAGCACCTTGCTTTAGGAAAAACCAAGTCATAAAACTATTCAAAGGTATTAAACAGATAGGAAAATATAAATGTAACTATAATGATTTAATTCCTGCACCAGACAAACCAGCCAGGAACACGCCACAAATTGCTCTCCTGAGTCTTTTCTATGTCCCAGGCACTGTCTGCAGGACTGTCCATGTATTAATCCATGTAGCCCTCACAGCCCCCACACAGGTACCCCCGTCATTCTTACTGCACAATGGGAAAAGCAGAGGCATGAAAGATGAAGGAACACGTCCAAGGTCGTGTTCATTACATTACAGTTGAGCATCTGGCATTACATTCCACCCCCATGCTTTTGCTCTGAGGTTCATGTAAAATGAATAAACACTGTGTGAGGGAAGGAGGATCAAACATATAGTCAACAATGAATTTTAGAATTTTCTCTCCCTCTCTCACCACACGTACCCGAAGCACGGCAGACAGTATGGGCCATTACAGTCTACTTTGGGACCACACACAGATGCTGTTTATGCTCTCATAGGAACAGAAGATTCTAGAATATGGTTCTGGACCCACCCAGTTCTATAAACCTGGTTGTGGGGGAGATGACCCAGAAGGAGAAGGCAGGAAAGAAAGGGAGACGGCAAGGCCACAAGGCAAAAGCCCAGGGCCTGGGGAACTTCAGCTCCTCTTGGAGCCCAGAAATGCAGCTTTTTTTTGGGGGGGGGACACATAAGCCACAGCCATCAGGCTGTCTGAAAGGGACCTTGCCTGAGCCTTGGTTCAGGGCAGGGCAGGGATCTGGCAAGGTAGGCTCCAGGACTGATGAGTAGGACAGTGGGGTACGGTGTCCTGTAGATGGGATTCTAAGAGCAATACAAAACCACAACCAGGGGCCAGGAGCAGCCCTGGGAAGTGAGGAAGCATAGGCTCCAGGTATACTCCTGTCACAGAAGGGCAAAGCCACAGCCGAGTCCATCTCATGCTGAACAAGGAATGGGTCTTGGTGGTTGCAAGAAGATAGAAGGCAAGAGAAGCATTACACAGTGGGAGATGACCAGGGGTAACCGGCACAGCTACAGGGGCTGGCCACACACAAACGTTTGGGGAAGCCTGGTAGAGGCCAAGGAGAGAACTCAATTCCAGAACTAATTCCAAAGGAGATCAGAATCAAAGACCCTGCCAACCTCCTGGACAACTCCTGTCAACATGTGGGGACCCAGAATCTGGTTAGACGTGTAAAAGCTTGGCACTCTGGCCTTGGCCTGAGGCACGGGGAGAAGAATCAGCTGGGGCAGGGCACTTGAGTCCTAGGCCTACAAACATTACTAGTTAATGTAGACTAGAAGTCTATGAGTCAGGCCAGGAGGGGCCAGGGTGAGCTGCAGAGGGCAGGGACTTGGGGTACACCCAGGGCTTGCTCCAATTTCTAGCAAAAGAATCTCTACCCTGGACCAGAAGTCTCCTATCTGGGAGGAGTTCATTTTAAGTCAGCTGTGAGTCAGACAGGTCGTTCATGAATTTCCTTATGAATGTATCAGCTTGGGTACTGTTGGCTTTAGGAGCTGGTGAGGAAGGAAAGCAGCCGCTGGCCACCAAAGATCTGAAGAAGTTCATGGAACAAGGAAATTGTTGTTTTCCTTGCAGCACAGCAAGGAAGTAAGGGAAACTCTGATCCCCAAGCTGCCCATCAGCACTCACCACCTCTGTGCTCCTGGCGAAATGAGAGTGTTTGTGCCCGAATTACTGCAGTTGAAGAAAGTTGCTTTTACAATGGCTATAGAAACCTTCCTTCTTACTGTCTTTCAAGTCCTGAATTCTGTGCACACCTGATGCCAAAGAAATGCTTCCCAAAGTCAGAGGTCTGAGGAATGAAGGTCAGGCCAAGAATTTGCGCCAAAAAGCTTTATCGTGGCCCAGCAGAGCAGAGGCTCTGACATTTGCAATGGAAAAGTAAATGAGATCAGGAACTTGAAACCACAACAGCAACCTCATAAGAAACTGCTGTTAAAGAATAGGGGATTATGAAGCAAATGTATCCAGAATCTACAAATTGGTAACTACGTATCTTTGAAGGGCTGGCAAATCTAAAAGTGAATAAAAGCTTTTGTTATAGTTTCCCCTTTTTTCTCTCTGCAGCATCAACCTCTCCTGGTCATTCCTAAAGGCAAGCCCCGCAGGCAAATATGGGATAACTTACAATTTTACTGTGCCAGACATATTATACAAATTATGACTATAAAGCCATTCTAAAGTTACATATTATTTCAAAGGTCATGACATACTTGGTCAATCATTAACTTCCGAGAAACATCAAAGTGTTATTCTATCCTGAGATGGGCAAACTCTCTACAGTGACTCTGAGAGCACACAGTGTACAGCACACAGGGTTTCTTTTAAACTACAATGAGGCCTTGGGACGCCTGGGGGGCTCAGTTCGTTAAGTGGCTGCCTTCGGCTCAGGTCATGATCCCAGCGTCCTGGGATCGAGTCCCACATCGGGCTCTTTGCTCTGCGGGGAGCCTGCTTCTCCCTCTGCCTCTGCCTGCCGCTCTGTCTGCCTGTGCTCGCTCTCTCGCTCTCTCTCTCTCTCTGACAAATAAATAAATAAAATCTTTAAACTACAATGAGGCCAAAACCAGGGCAGTTCCAAGATCACCTTCACATGACAGAGATGACAATACTTCATAGCAAAGATCAATATATAATTAGGTAGCTAAGACATCAGCTGAATCCTTCAGATACCTGAAAATATCATATAGAAAAGCACTAGCCCCAAATGAAATTGAGGAAGAAAGTTACTTTTTGGTCTTATAAATTCTAAACTTTTAACTTAGCATTCCAAACCAGTGTTGTCCAATAAAAACATATTATGAACTATATATATTTAAGTATTCCAGTAGTCACATTTTTTAAAGATTTTATTTATTTGACAGAGAGAGATCACAAGTAGGCAGAGAGGCAGACAGAGAGAGAGGGGGAAGCAGGCTCCCTGCTGAGCAGAGAGCCCGATGCAGGGAATCGATCCCAGGACTCTGAGATCATGACCTGAGCCAAAGGCAGAGGCTTAACTCACTGAGCCACCCAGGCGCCCCCAGTAGTCACATTTTTAAAAAGTAAAACTAATTTTAATTGTACATTTTATTTAAAATGAATTTTAGATACATTTCAATTTGTTAGCAATATAAAAATTATTAATGATTTTTGCATCCTTTTTTTATACTAGATCTTTGAAATCCAGAGTGTATTTTACACCTGGACTATATCTCAACTTGGACAAGCCATATTTGAAGTTCTCAATGCCACAGGGGGCTAATGCCTACTAAAACGTCCCAGCTATCCTTCCACATATCCTAAGAGAAACCTTACTAGTTCCCCATTCCGGCAATGCCCCAAGTTTTAGAAAGCATGGATACCAGATTTTCTAAGATGGTCCTAATTTCCCCTACTCTTCCCCATGGCACCTGGGTACCTTGTTTCAATGCCAAGGCTGTGTGCTATCTGCTATCCTAGTTACTGGACCCAGCTCTGGGTTGATGCTGCCTGGGTTTGAATTTATCTTCCACTATGTGCCACCTGTTAAGTAAGCAAGTAACTTAACCATTTTTGGGGTTCTCAGTTTCCCCATATTGGCAACAGACAAGAAAAGCATTTTTCCAAGAGTTTCCAGGAATAAGAGGCGATATTCTGGAACCACACGCTTAGGAACAGTGGAAGTAGAACTACTATCTTCCTCCCTGGCCTCCCATAGGTCTTGATCTGAGGTTGAGAAAACACATCCTCTTTTCTATCCTTATTACTCTGCCCAGGAGGCTCCCAGACCTTGGTTTCAATCCACTTATAAAATTCTGTTCATCTTCAAGAATCAGATCAAAATGTACCCCTCTTCAGGAAGTCTTTCCTTTTTCCCTCCCACTGAGGTACAGTAGTCCCATGGATCTGCCTTGATGTTTTGTTTGTTTGTTTTTTAAGATTTTATCCATTCACCTGACAGAGAGAGAGACCACAAGTAGTCAGAGAGGCAGGCGGAGAGGAAGGGAAGCAGGCTCCCTGCTGAGCAGAGAGCCCGACGTGGGGCTCGATCCCAGGACCTGAGATCATGACCCGAGCCAAAGGCAGAGGCTTAACCCACTGAGCCACCCAGGTGCCCCTGTCTTGATGTTTTTATTTCTTACCCTCTAGAGCATCCTAGTTATTCATGTAAGAATTAGCCCACCTTCTGGACTCTTCTGCAAGAGTTAAGGCACTAATTAAAATTATAAACCTCTCCCTCTTTTCCTTTGCCCTTTCATCCCCTTCAAGTTTGCCCAGGATAGTCCTGACATGAAGTCCATGATTTTGAAATAAAATGAATCCAACAGTTTTGATTTAGTATATTTGACCTTTTCCTTATAATAAAAATTCCAATAATAAATCAAAAGGAGATTTTTTTTAATCTTGGGAGGCCCCCTCTAGCTTTGAGATTGATACTCTATACCCTCCCTTTCCCCCCACCTCTTGAGGTCCCCACACCTGCCTCTGCAGGTTCCCAGACTCTCTGCTGGCATCTCACAGTTCTAACTCCTTCTGGGCCTTCCCCCATCTCAAAGGGACTCTCAAACAGAGCCCGTGTCAGACCTTCTATTCCAGTATAAAATATACCTGCTCTGGGCTCTGTTCTGTCAGGGCCCGGTCCGGTGACTGGCTGGCTAATCTGATCTACCGGGCCGGTCCGGTGACTGGCTGGCTAATCTGATCTACCGGGCCCGGTCCGGTGACTGGCTGGCTAATCTGATCTACCGGGCCCGGTCCAGTGACTGGCTGGCTAATCTGATCTACCGGGCCGGTCCGGTGACTGGCTGGCTAATCTGATCTACCGGGCCCGGTCCAGTGACTGGCTGGCTAATCTGATCTACCGGGCCCGGTCCGGTGACTGGCTGGCTAATCTGATCTACCGATGTGCAGGAGGGTATTCCTGCTGTCCATTCCCAGATGGCAGACCGATTAACTAGCCCGGTTAATGCAGCAGTGTCAGTGTGGAATCTCAAGGGTTACAAAGGGCCAGTGCAGAGATGTCGGGCAGAGGCACTCCGTGATTGCTCAGTTATTTCATAAAGCACAGGGCACATTTATTCCAACTGAGTAAAGACAAGGCCATCTGACTTCCAGCTTCGTAGAAGGATATAACCAGGAGTGTTTGTTAATTCATTAGGTCAATTTAAGCGTCCCAACAAAAGACACTGAGAACAAAGGCATTTTACCCTGGGAAAAAGAAACTTCTTGAAAAATTAAGTTCTTACAATAAAATTTTAATTCGTTTAAAATTAAAATAAATTTTGAATGAAGAAAGATCACTAACTCATTTTATTAAAAGCACTGTATTCTTTCTTCTAAAAAAAAAAAAAGAGGGCGATTAATCCTCCAAGGAGTGTCAGTGTAACAGACTAGAAACACAAACCATTTCCAGTTTGGGGAAATGCTTTGCTTCCCTGCAGTGGTTCTTCCACATGCTCGGCACCTCTTATTTCCTCATGGCTCTTAGACCTGACTCTTGCAGGGGTAGAATGCTGCCCTCCCACTAGGGAGCAAAGCAGGTGCAGGTACTATCAGCAAGTGAAAATTGCTCACTTGAACAGCAATTGCTGATCAAGGCAGCGGGAAACAGATCTCCAGGTAAAGTCTGTTCCCCTTCCTTAACACAGGGAAAGGGGAAGAAGCTTGCATATTATCATCATCACAAAGTCTCTCAGAAAAAAATGGGCAGGAAGTGCTCTGCCCATCTCACCTCTTCCCTCTCTTCCTTCCCCTGGCCTGACCCAGCCTGACCCCACCGTCTGTGGTAGGCTTAAGTACGCTGTCACTTCAGTAAACCCTGCCAGTTAATGGCCAGTTGCAGTTACAGGAAACCATTTCATTACATCTAACCCTGGCTCCACCACAGACCAAGTCCACTATGGCATCAGCAAACCTTTGGAAGTTATCCAGACCGCTAACTAGCTTCTGGCAAGCATGTATTAAATGAAAAATTTTAAAGGCTGTGGCTATCTCATTAATGCTTCCAGGACTCATTGTGAACAGAACTATGCAATTAACAGTCACTTTTACAGACCACTTTGTAAAACATGCCTGACAATATAAAATCATGGGGTATAAACTATGATTCTACTGTGCGTCTAGAGATCTTTTCATGATATCTTCTACTAAATGAGGGGCCAGATGGCAGAAGAAGGCCAGGAGCCCTAGCATCAGAAACCTCAGGTCCTAGCCAGACTCTACCACTATCTGCCCATGCACCCTCCAAGCCTGCTTCTTCAGCTGCAAAGCCAAGGGTGGGGTATAACAGATCCCTGGGTCCCTTTGAGCTCCCAGAAACTATTAGTCAAAGCAATACTAGAGTATGTTGCTGTAATAAATAGACCCCAAATCCTCAGTGACCTCACCCAACAAAAGTTTCTTTCTTTATCACAGAAAGTCCTCTGCTGGTCATCAGAATCTCTGTCCATCAAATGTCTTAGAGAGCAGGCTCTGTCCATTTGGTGATGCCATGTCTCAACATGAGGCCTCCATGGTCCCCAGAAGAGGCAGGAGATATGGAGGAATATTAGTTCTTAAGTGCCTTGGACTGGCAGTGACACATACCCTTCCTCCCACAGCCTATTGGCCTGACCTAGTTACATGATCTTGACCTAACTGCAGGGGAGGCTGGGAAATGTGCATGAACATATGAAATATTTGGTGAGCACTCTCTATCTCCACCATACAGATGACATTTCATTTATTTATTTTACTAATTTAATCTATTTACTGGAGCAGATATTAACAAAACATCACGATATGCTACATTACAGAAGAAAAAGAAGTTCTTACAATTAAGTATGCCAGAAACACAGAAAGGCAGATGGAGAGAAGGGAACACTAGCCAAATGCCCAAAACTCAAGCAAATGCAGCCCCTGAGTGGGGGCAATGTGCGGATCTGTGGCTGTGCTCTCTGTGGGCTACCACGGGGAGACTGGCATGCTTCAATGGATGCCAGGCCTCCTATATCTAAGTCACTTGAGAAACATGTGGAGTCCAACAAAGAAGGCAACAAGACTTGGCCATCCGCACCCCCAGCCATACCGCACTATGGCGGTCTGTCTACTAGTCTGCCTACAGCCTAGGAAGCTATATTTACCATTTCTTCCTCCAATCACAGCCTTGCTCCTCCTCTAAGGCTTTACAGTTGCCATAAATGATGTCATCCAAATCCAAACCCAAAACTTCCACAGGTGCCTGGTGCCAGGCTCAGAGCTACTATAGACACCACACTGATCCTGGGTGGAGTTCCCCACACTCCCATTGTCCTAAGAAACTCAAATTCTAAGAAATGAAGTGGTTGGGTAAGACTTCTGGAACAGCATGGCCTTTAATGCAGCATATATGTCTAGTTATTTTTTTCTACTCCATAAAGATTTTTTAAGACTTGCATAATTGAGGAAAGAAGGGAATAGAGAAACTTCATATGTTGATGATGAATCTCATTAGCTACTAGGGTACACCATAGCCAACAGTGTTGAATATACTGAGTTTTTATACAAATTCATTTATTCTTCTCATTGAATCCTGTGTAGACACAATATACTTAACCCTGTTTACTCTGTCGAAGAGAGAACTCTAGAAGCAGAGAGGGCAATCAAGCCAAGAAAAATGTAGAAACCTCAAGTCCATGAGAGGGTGTGTCTCTCAGTGGGCATCAATGATACCTGGAATTATGGAACCTGGGATGGATCTAAGACAGTGAGGACAGGGTCCATGGCATGGTTTGCCTTCCCCTCAACGGCTCTATCCACAGAGGTGAAGTGAAAGTCAAGGCAGACTTTCCAGAAATGTCAGCTTTCTTGAGGATAGACAATGTTCATGTACAGCAATGTCCCATGTACCAATGTCTTCGGACTCATTTTGACCTCTGAGGCTCAAAGACTGGGTAACAAGCGTGAGGAAAGAAGTGGCAGAAGGATTCGGATCCATATCTGTCTGACTGAGAGGGTGCTCTGGGTTCATGTTGCACGCTGGAGTGCTCTTCATCTCTGCATCCACTCCAGGGTCCCCATGGCCCTGACTAGCAAATCCTGATGACAGACTAAGCAAACACTTAGCAGCCTCTCCTCCTTCCCAAGACTACTTCAAAATGACAGTGAAGTAATAAAAGTGCAATTAATTTATAAAAGTAAAGAGAAAAGGAGGAGAACAATCAGCCACCTACAGATTTCAGCGAAGTTCTAAAAAAGAAGGAGAGGGAGCACAGACAATATGTTCCATCATAATTACTTAAGGGCTGCTTATTGATTTTCAACATTAGAGTCAACTTCTGAACAAAACTGAAGAGGCTCAAATATGTTTGCAGAACAGCCTGTGAGTGGCCTCAAGCTTGGATATGTAAGATAAAGGTACCCTAGGGACAGATACGAGATAAAGAAAGTGGAAGGAGGGGTAGAGGGAAGGCAGGGGCACCGATATGTACATTTGCACGGTCAGAATCAAGAAGGAATAGCAAAAATTGATGGAATGAGACTCAAAGGTCTCTATATATTCCTTAAGGTTGAAATATGACCACCAACAAAAAAACCAAGCCAAAAATAATATAAGAAATATCAAGAAACAAATGTAAGAAACATCAAGGAACAAAAGGTAATGGTAGCATAAGTGAGAGAAACCCCAATCATTCAGAGCAGAGGAAGAATGTCTAAAATTAATTCATTAATTATGAAATAGCAATATAACCATGATTTTTAGGTTTATGGAGGTCATGCCAGGAAGACCAAGAACTAAGAACTAAGAAGAAAACAATTCAACAGGGATCAGAGGATATGTGCTTTTCATTATAAGCTCTTCTTTACCATTTTGATTTCTACTATTTGCATGAAATCATCTGATAAAAAAGAAAAAGAATGAAATTAACCAAGTATAATGTGTATTTTCTATACATCCACCTGATTAAATTAGGTCTCTGGAGGCAGGAGCAGGAATCAACATGTCTTTTGTTCTCCAACATCTTCCATCCATAACTCTAATGCTGTTGTGTGTCTTGGAGAAATGCAATTGGCACCCACTCTACTGAACTCATAAATAAGAACCCCTCCACTCTCTGGTAGTGCATGTCTAACATCCACAGGCCCATCAGGTCCTTGGTCTTTCCCAAACAGTCCCACTCTACACATAGGCTTTAATGGGATTAAATGTTCAACACCCCACATCTCCAGTGCTGGGAAAGCACATAATCTTACTGATATGGAGTCCACAGAATCACTTTGTATATTAAGTGTGCATATACACAGAAGCTGATGTATACATTTCAGTTGTGATAGAATGGGGTCAGGGGAGTAGGGAACAGGCCTCTTCTTGTCACTCACTGGAAGTCCTAGAACAAATTATAACTACAACACTTCCTACTCACCCACCATGACAATTGTGCTGTCCCTTTGGCATGTGTTAAAATATCCTATTCAATCTAAATACATAGCTTTTGGAAAGAAAAAGAACACTTCAGTTATGGATTAAGAAAATTTTTCTAATAGAATTTGGAGGGATACCAATGTAACAAATTATGAAAAAAAATTTTCCCCAGGGGAAAATTACAACACAACTAACCTGAGGTGCCTGGGTAGCTCAGTCGTTTGAACATCCGACTCTTGATTTTGGCTCAGGTCATCATCTCAGGGTCGTGATATCAAGCCCTGTGTCAGGCTCCACACTGAGTATGGAGTCTGCTTGGGGTTCTCTCCCTCTCCCTCTGTCTACCCACCCTTGCCTCACATGTTCTCTCTCTCTAAAACAAAAACAAAAACAAAAAAAAAATGAAACAAAAACTAAGCTCCATCTTTAACTCTGCCTGACTACAAAAACAACAAATCAAAACTATTCCCACAGGCACCCTTGCCTTCTGATTTAAGTCAGAAGTTATAACAAAATGAAGGGACTTTCAACTCAAAATGGTAAAATTAGTGAGTGGGCACTGTTTCCATTCCGATTTGAAGACATTCACTGTAAAAAGACTTTTTAAAAAAAGACCACTGGGTAAATTTTCTGGATATTAGAGGATTAATATGGAATTATTTAATTTTGTTAGCTGTTAAAATGCATCAGCCTTTTCTGAGATGCATGATGAAGTATTTTGCGGCAGAAAAACACAATGTCTGCAGCTGGCTTTGGATGCCGGTAGTTGCTGTAACTGGTGCGGATACATGGTGGTTTTTTGTTTTGTTTGTTTTTTTGTACTTGCTACTTGTGTGTACCTTCCTAAGACCTAGCAATTCTACTTCTAAGCATCAGCTCAGATAAATGAAAACACAGTCCACACAAAGACTTGGCCAGGAATGTTTACTGAAGCTTTGTTCATAACAGCTAAAAACTGGCCATGGTACAATTAATAAGGGAATGGGTCCATGAGCTGTGAGAGCATGGAACATACCATGGACCACTACCCAGGGATATAAAGGAACTGACTGTTCATGTATGCAACAACACGGAGGAGTCTCAAAGGCATCGTGCTGAGCAGAAAAAGCCAAATCCTAAAGAGTACTGCCCATGTAATAGAAATCAAACCAGATGCTACCCCTGAGGCATGGGGACTGACTGACTGGAGACAGGGAGCTTTTGGAGCTGTTGGAAGTGCTCTGCATCTTGATGGGAGTGTTGGTTACATTTGTGTATATCTTTGTCAAACTTCAACTACACATGTCAGCTATGTGCATATGGGAACTTCATCTTTAAAAATAAGGAGCACTGGGTGTTGTTGTGCACAATGAATCATGGAACACTACATCAAAAACTAATGACCTGTTGTATGGTGACTAACATACCACAATTAATTAATTAATTAATTAAAAAGATATAAAATAACAAAAAATAAATTATGCAGAAACAATGAATCATGGAACACTACATCAAAAACCAATGACCTGCTGTATGGTGACTAACAGAACACAATAAATAAATTAATTAATTAATTAAAAAGATATAAAATAAGAAAAAAGAAATAAAAATGAAAACAAAAATGCAATTATATACAAAAATACAATGATGGTTGGTTGGAGTTCTCAATTGCAAATGAAAATCCAAGCCTGACTGTATGTTCTGCACAACTCAAGTTGGCCCAAGGCAGTTTAACCTAGAAATAAACTGAGGAGAGAATTGTAACCTTCACTTAAAATGTTCCATTATATTTTCCTTTTCTTCTTCTTTTACTCTTTCCAGAGCACACTACATCATATGGGATGACCCAGGTGTGTCTGTATGATGCCAAAAGCCCTGCAGGAGCCTGGGACTCCTTCTGCTGAAGGCCAGTGAGCCAACTGGTCTGCAAAGTCAGGCCAGTGTCTGTGACTCCCCATCCCTTCCCTTGGGAGACAGCACTGTTTGGACACTGGCCCATACGAAAATCATTCAGGGTTTGTAGGCACCCATAGAGGCATGTCGACTGGGACATGGGTACAGAGAGAGTACTGATGGCTGTCTTCAGAGGAAAGCCATCCACTCCCAAGAGCAGAAGAGGTGCTGTGTCGCAAAGGAAACAGTCAACAAAACAAAGAGGCAACCCATGGAATGGGAGAAGATATTTGCAAATGACAGTACAGACAAAAGGTTGATACCCAAGATCTATAAAAAAACTTCTCAAACTCAACATACACAAAACAGATAATCATATAAAAAAATGGGCAAAAGATATGAACAGACACTTCTCCAATGAAGACATACAAATGGCTATCAGACACATGAAAAAATGTTCATCATCACTAGCCATCAGGAAGATTCAAACTAAAACCACATTGAGATACCACTTTACACCAGTTAAAATGGCCAAAATTAGCAAAACAGGAAACAACGTGTATTGGAGAGGATGTGGAGAAAGGGGAACCCTCTTACACTGCGGGTGGGAATGCAAGTTGGTACAGCCACTTTGGAGAACAGTGTAGAGATTCCTTAAGAAGTTAAAAATAGGGACGCCTGGGTGGCTCAGTTGGTTAAGTGGCTGCCTTCGGCTCAGGTCATGATCCCAGCGTCCTGGGATCGAGTCCGACATCGGGCTCCTTGCTCAACAGGGAGCCTGCTTCTCCCTCTGCCTCTGCCTGCCACTCTATCTGCCTGTGATCGCTCTCTCTCTCTCCCTCTCTCTCTGACAAATAAATAAATTTAATAAAAAAAAAAGAAGTTAAAAATAGAGCTTCCCTATGACCCTGCAATTGCACTACTGGGTATTTACCCCTAAGACACAGATGTGGTGAAAAGAAGGGTCATCTGTAC
>PISX010009095.1:27135-37197 GCA_004024625.1 Mellivora capensis
GTGGTCCATATACACTATGGAGTATTATGCCTCCATCAGAAAGGATGAATACCCAACTTTTGTAGCAACATGGACGGGACTGGAAGAGATTATGCTGAGTGAAATAAGTCAAGCAGAGAGAGTCAATTATCATATGGTTTCACTTATTTGTGGAGCATAACAAATAACACGGAGGACATGAGGAGATGGAGAGGAGAAGAGAGTTGAGGGAAATTGGGGGGGAGATGAACCATGAGAGACTATGGACTCTGAAAAACAACCTGAGGGTTTTGAAGGGGCGGGGGGTAGGGAGGTTGGGGGAGCCAGGTGGTGGGTATTAAGGAGGGCACACGTTGCATGGAGCACTGGGTGTGGTGCAAAAACTATGAATTCTGTTACGCTGAAAAGAAATTAAAAAAAAAAAAGAAGAGGTGCTGTGTCACTGATGGCTTCAAGTAACATTTTTCCCCAACACACACACGTTCCCAAGACCATGCATTTGTGCAGAGCCGCTGCACAAAGAAAGACAGCACCCACCTCATCAAGCTACTGCAGTGGCAACTTCACTGTGTTTCATACACTTCTCCCCAAACCAAGCACAAAGCAACTCTTCTACAGAGACCAGCATGTGACTCCAGTGGAGCTAAGAGAAGAATCCACAATCAGAAGACACTAAATAAGTTCATGGCTTGCCAATATTTGAGTTTCCAGGAGATGAAGCATGATACACAGATGGCCTTAATGATTCCTAGAAAATATTAAGACTGGTTCTTCAAGCTACACGTAAAACTGACCATACAGGTTGACAGACAATCTACACTGATCCATCTGTTCCACAGACATTTAGGGCATGTCTACTATAGGCCAGACCCCGAGCCCAAAGCCTGGGACACAAAACTGAGGAAGATGTGGTTCTTGATGGTCCTGGTGAGGAGAGAAGTTGAATAATGCAGGAGAAACACACACTATGGTGCTGAAATTGGTCTCAATGTAAATTAGTGGCCACAAATTCCAAACAGTCTTAATGTTGACTGGTATTATACTATATGCCCCAGCTCTGCCTAAACTCTTGACCTTTGGTGACCATTTTCATTACAAAATGTTTGTGTCTGGCTTAGATTTCCCACCTGAACTCTAGATGAAAATATACAAATGCCAACTTGATATCTCGACTTGGATATCTAAAAAGAATCTCAAGTTGAGGATGCTTAAGACAGAGCTCTCAATTCCAGCTGCCTGCCAACCCTCTGCTTTTTTGTCTTCTCCACCCAGGGAAAGGCAACTTCATTTTTCCTAGTCACCCAAGCCACAAACCTCACAGTCCTCCTTGACTCTGTTCCCACTTACGTTGCCTATCCCAGTAACAAAATGCCACTCCCATTGGCTCTACCTTTGACCTGTTTCCAGGATCTGACTACCACTCACCACCCCACTGACCCTCACCTGCTGTGAGAAAGCATGGCCTTTCACCTGCACTGCTGCTTCCTGTCAGTTCCTCAGCTGCTTGTCCCTCCTTCCTATGATGCCTTATCCACAGAGCAGTCACAGTGACCCTACAAAGCAGATGTCAGGTCATGTCATCCTGTGCTAAAAACTCTGTGATTCCCCAATCTACAATAAGATCCAGGGCTTCCCCACAGATTCCCTACTTACTACCTGGTTTGGGCTCAGGCTGTTGCTAAGACTTTGTTCTGTACAATGCTTTCCTGGCTCATTCCCTCTTAGCTCCTCAGAAGACATACAAGGCATGTCCTTGACTTGAAAGATGGCATCTGTGGTTCCCTCTGCTGTGCTTAATGTCACCCCAGAGAGCAGCACAGCTCCCTCCCTCACTTCTTTCAGATTTCTGCCCAAATGTCCCCAGAGAGGTCTTCCCTGAGCAGCCCATGGAAAAACAGGACCTGCCACCCCACACTGGGCTCTGCCCCCTTCCCTGCTTTAGTTTTCTTCATTTTATTTGTTCATTTCCTCTCCCTCTCCTCCTTCTAGAGCAGAGTCATCCAATAGAAATATAATGTGAGACATATACATAATTTTGAATTTTCTATTTTTTTTTAATTTTTATTTTTTATAAACAAATTTTTATCCCCAGGGGTAACACCTCGTCACCTAATAGTAAAATTTACAAGTCTTAGCGACAAAGAGAAAATCTTGAAAGCAGCCCGGGAAAAGAAGTCTATAACATACAATGGTAAAAATATTAGATTGGCAGCTGTGAAATTTTGAATTTTCTAGTAGCCATACTAAAGGAAATAAAAAGAAACAGGGAAAATTACTCATAGTGTTTTTTTGTTTAACCTCATATAGCCAAAACATGAGCATTTCAAAGTGAAATCAATAGAAAGTTATTAATAAGATATTATACCTTTTTCGGTACTAAATTTGAAATCTTGTGTGTATGTTACACTTAAGTGTATCCCAATTCAGGCTCACCACATTTCAAGTGCTCGGTCACCACCTATGAGTGGTGGCTGTGGTATTCATCAGCTTAGCTCTGGAATATAAACTCCATGGAGCAAAGAATGGTTTTGTTCACTATTTACCCAACAGCTTCAACAGGGCCTATCACACGGTCTGCAAATAGATTAATTATTTAATTAACAGGGCTTATTTTTTTTTTGTCTTCCCTCTAACAAGCACATGTTGAATATAAACAATACAAGAGACTAACAAAACACGGTAAAAATAAAGATGATTATACCATAGTGCTTATAACCTAGCAAGGGAGACAATACTGTAAAGAAACAAAGTCTGAAGCATCCTAATGGAAAAGGAAAACAATCCACACCAATTTTAAGCTGAATGGGAAAGGACTTGGTTGGGACTCAGATGTGGCACAACCCTGGCTACTTGGAGGAGTGGAGGCAGAAGGTCATAAAGATTATGGCAATTCCCAGGATGACAGTGATAAAAGCTAGACTCAAGAGAAGGTCAGGGACAGATAGTGAGGAGGCAGAATCAACATTGTCTGGCCCAGCTCTGTGTGGGGACCAAATCAGGGGAGGAATCACAAAGACTGGGGTTTTGAGCTCAGCGGCTAAGGAAGAAGACAGTACCACAATAAACCCGTACAATCCCGATGGGTAATAGACAGATGAATGAGGACAGCTAATGATGACTGACCGTCTAGTTCCAACACACTAGACCCAACATATAACCTCACTTTGGGCACTCTGACTTCTTCCACATTTAGACATTTCTACCCAACTGAGTAGCAATGGTATCTCCCAGAACATTACACAAGGAAATACCAATTGGAGAGTCAGAAGGGCCCCTCTTCCAGCCTCAGTTTCCTCCTCTATAAAATTAGGAGGGTGGTGCTGGGCCAGGTGATCACAGCCTGGTCCAATGGGCCCTTTTCCTGTCCAAGTCCTTCTGTGCCCTTTTCCTATACCAAGGAGCTGTGCTTTCTAGCAACAGATTGTATAGGTCTAATTCTTTTGTACAGGAAATTTAAAGCCAAGAGCAAGCTCAAAACAACCACTGTCCTCACAAACTTACTACAGCTAAAAATGCAGAGGTTGAGGAGCCCAAAGAAAATCTTGATGGAGAGTGTAAAAAGTCACATGAACTGACATTACGATGCCTAGCGCTGGTGAATCTTTCTACAAAGGACAGGGCTTTCTTCCTGACAGAAGTGTGTGTATATGACATAAAGACTCCAAACTTAGGGCTAGCAGCAAGGAACACTCTCGGGAAAGCTGTCTCATGGTACCCAGGAGGGCAATAGAAGCATCTCACCTTAGCCGTTCTTCCTCTTTTTTTCGAAGATTGAAGTCTCGCTGAACCACCTGGAGAACATGCTCTGTTTCATCATCAGTCAGACCAGACAGGTCCAGCTTCCGCCCCATGATTTAATACCAAGTACAGACGATGACACAAGACCTGAGAAATTAAGGAGAGATCACAACTTGAGGGCAAGGAGAAAGCTCTACCAGGACAAAAATCAACCCACTTTGTCATTAACACAGAATTAATACAGCTTGATCTAAGGTAGAATCTTGCTCTGCTCTCACATTCAGCAAAGAGTTACAGACAATTTTGGGGAGCTGCAGAGAGGGGGAGAAGGTACCTGAGTATCTGCCAGTTTCATTCATCCCACCCAACACTTAGGTTAGAAAAAAATACATAAATCACTTTTTTCAACACAATGAAGCAAGAGGGTTAGTGTGGATTTCCACAAAATGCCAAAAGACAGGATCCAAAAATTCTAAATTTTTGTGACTTGAAGTTTGTTGTTTTTTTTTTTAAGATTTTATTTATTTGTTTGACATAGAGAGAGAGAGAGATCACAAGTAGGCAGAGAGGCAGGCAGAGAGAGGGGGAAGCAGGCTCCCTGCTGAGCAGAGAGCCCAATGCAGGGCTCAATCCCAGGACCCTGAGATCATGACCTGAGCTGAAGGCAGAGGCTTAACCCACTGAGCCACACAGGCGCCCCTATGACTTGAAGTTTTAAATTGTAAGTGTTATATGTAATTACAAATTATAATATATTATAGTACTTTTTAAAATATCCTATATACACTATATTCCTTTAAGTTTTCATCACGACTATAAAATATAAACTAGAAATCAATAAGCTCTTTTCTGCAAAAGGAAAAAGTACAGTAAAATAATCTTATTTAGCCATTTTCTCAGCAGTAGAAAAGGTGGTATTTCAAAGAAGCACCCCCCAGCAGTGTTCACCTAGAAATTATGGGAAACTATATTTTTAAAAGTCATTTTTAATGAATGGCTGAACCAGGTATGAAATCACATACATAATTCCCCCAAATTGCCTAGAACTGAAGACCATAAACATGATGCAACCATCCTCAATAAAGTATTAGTAGAGCCAATCTAGCAAAATTTCAAAAAGATTATTACATATAATGACCAAGCAGGTTTTATCTAAGCAATTCCAGGTTAGTTTGACATTCAAAAATCAACCAGTGTAATTCACCACATTAACAGAATAAAATGGAAAAACCATATGATCATTTCGATGCCCATTCATTACAGAAGCCCTCTGCAGACTAAGACTACAAGGAAACTTCCTCCATTATATAAAGGGAATTTTCAGAAAAAAGAAAGAAAATCTAAACTAAAATTAACATCATACTCAGTGATGAAAGAGGGCATTTGTTGTGATGAGCACTGGGTGCTGCATGTAAGTGATAAATCACTGAATTCTACTTCAGAAACCGATATTGCCCTGTATGTTAACTAACAACATTTAAATAAAAAAATAAGTAAGTAAATTAGAGGGGCAGCAATTAAAAAAAAAAAAAGGACTGAATGTTCTCCCTTAAGATCAGGAACAAGGCTTGAACATCTACTCTCCTTACCTGTACTCATTATGGAATGTCTTTATTATAAAGCTACATTAATCAAGACAGAATGGCATTGCCATATGGGTAGGTGTATTAGTTTGCCAAGGCTGCTATAACAGAGTACTATATACCAGGTGGCTTGAACATCAGAATTAATTTTCTCATAGGTCTGGAGGCTAGAAGTCTGAGATCAAGGATTGGCAGACTTGGGTTCTTCTGAGGCCACTCTTCTTGCCTTGGAGATGGCTGTCTTCTCCCTGTGTCTTCACACAGTCTTCCTTCTGTACATGTCAATGTCTAAATTTCTTCTTATAGGGGCATCAGCCATACTGGATTATAGTCCACCCTAATAATCTCACTCTAACTAACTGCCTATTTAAAAATCGTATCTCCAAAAACGGTCACAATTTGAGGTAAAGGAGTTAAGACCTCAACATATGAATTTTGGGGTGACACAACTCAGCTCAAAAGCTTTCACATTTTGGTCTCCCAGATTCATGTTTTTCTCACATGTAACATATATTCAGCCCATCCTAGTAGCCACAAAAGTCCAGCATCAACTCTGAGTACAAAATCTACCTCCTCTAAATATCACCTAATTAGGTACAAGTGAGACTTGAGCAATGATTGATCCTGAGGTAAAATTCTTTTTCCAGCTGTGAACCTGTGAAACTTAGCATGTTATCTTCTTCCAAAGTGCAATATGTAGGAGAGGCATTGGATTTACATTCCCGTTCTAGATGGGAAAACTAGAAAGAAGAAAGGAGTCTTGGGTCTCAAGCAAGTCTGAGCACAGAGGAAATTCCCTTAGATTTTAAGGTTCAAGAATAATTCTATTCTTCTGTACCCCCCAGAGTGGCCCCATCTCCTGAGCCCACCAGGGTGGCTATCCCACCCCCTGGGCCCTGTGTGTAGACACAGTAGCTTGGCCCTCTGTAACTGAGCAAGAGAGAGTCCCACCCACCAGGCCATGGAGGTAGTGGCAGCCCTGGGGACCTCAGAATGCCTTCAGGATCATTCTTACCCCTTCTTGAAGGATAACACCTGTTATTGGCCCATCCTGTAGAAACTCAGAAGGCCATCAGGCTGCCTTCATTTCATCCTGTCTCTCTAGTCTAAACGGTCAGTGCTTCCGCTCATAATGAATTCTCAAAAACTTTGTTGACTTCCCACGCAATGCATAGAAAGTTAAGCCATCAAACAAGAGGGTCCTCTACCACTCTTTCCTGGGTAACCAAAGCTCTATTCCTGGTTTCTGCTGAAATGGCTGACGGGTCCTTGAGTCACACTCATAATCTACTGTAGCAAGTGGCTGTCCGGCCACACCCTTGGTGTTTCCTCCAGACATACTTCCTCATTTTTTTGCAATATGGGTAGACTGAGAACTTTCCAGATCTTTACATTCTAGTTCCTTGTGCTTAACAATCCTTATTTAATTTCACTCTCTGCTCTTGCATTTTACTATAAACAGCAAGGGCAGACCAGGCTGTACTTCAACACTTGGCTTGAAATGTCTCCTCACTTAAATACCCAAATTCAGCACTCAAAAATTCTACCTTCCACAAAACACTAGAACACAATCAGTCACGTTCTCTGCCGCTTAGAGCAAGGATCCAATTCCTCTACTTTCAATAACATGTTCCCCATTTCTGACTGAGACCTCACTTTTAACATTCATATTTCTGCCCCTGTATTCTCTCAGATGATGGAAGCTCTCTCTCCAGCCTCCTCTCTTTTTCCTGATCCCTCAGCATAATCACCTTCACCCCCAACACATTACCACCAACAGGCAAACTGGCTTTTTCTAGAATGAGCCACAGGACGCTTCCGCCTTTGCCCATTAGCAGCTTCCAAAGCTGCTTGCACATGTTTACATAGAAATGGCAAATACACATATGAAAAGATGCTTAACTTCATCGGTAATTACAGAATTGCAAATCAAAACCACATTTCACACCCATCAAAATAAAGTCTTTATCAAGTGTTGATGGCAGCTTCCATAGAGTACATACAAATCGGTGCAATTGCTTTGTGACATGATGAAGTATCAGTTTCAAAGTTGACGAGGCACATACCCTATGAACAGGCATGTCCGGTATAATGACACAAATATACAGCAAGAGATAGGAATTTGGTTGGATCACATGAAATTTCTAAGTCTGTACCATTCTGATTTATAAAAAAAATACCTATTTCACATAGTTCAACCCAACAGAAGATATTACTAGCAGTTGTTTCAAAAAAGCAAAAAGGAAAACAAATTAAATAAAACCCAGAAACTATCCCAAACATCCATAAATGGGAGGAAGATAAACAGTGTGTATGTGTGTCACGTGATGGAGTTCTCTACTTCAGTGAAAAAGGACACACTGTAGGTATGATACACATCCACATGGATGAATCTTAAAAACATAATGTTGAGACAGAAAAGCATGCCACACAAACACACATGTACAGCATGCACACTATAATCCCTTTTATAAAAACTTCAAAAATGTAGAAAGCCAAAATACATATATTTTAGGAATAAATGTGGTAAAACTATAAAGAGCAAGAAGGGACCTATGAGGGTGAGAGAGGATTTGCTTGTGGATAATCATAGAAGCTTCACAGTTCTCACTGGAAAGATAGTAATACTCTCTTTTTAAGAAGGTGCTACTTGGGGAACATGGGTAGCTCAATTGGTTAAGCATCTGCCTTCAGCTAAGATTATGATCCCAGGGCCTTGGGATCGAATCCCACATTGGGCTCCTGGCTCAACAGGAAGTCTGCTTCTCCTTCTTCCTCTGCCTCTCCCCCAGCTCATGCTCTCTCTCTGTCTCAAATGAATAAAAAAAGTCTTTAGAAAAAAAAAAAAAAGGTACTACTTATTATTACTACTATTATTATTAAATAATTATCATATGATTGAAATACTATTAATACTTATTTTACAATTTTTATTATGAAGAGGTTCAAGTCATACACACTTCCATCTGTAAGGTATCTTTCTTTCTTTCTTTCTTTCTTTCTTTCTTTCTTTCTTTCTTTCTTTCTTTCTTTTTAAAGATTTTTATTTTTTTATTTGACAGAGAGAGACACAGTGAGATAGAGAAGGGGGAGTGCGAGAGGGAGAAGCAGTTTTCTTGCTGAGCAGGGAGCCTGATGCAGGGCTTGATCCCAGGACCCAGGGATCATGACCTGAGCCTAAGGCAGATACTTAATGACTGAGCCACTTAGGCACCCTGTAAGGTATCTTTCATAGGCATATAAAGTAAGCCTAACTTTAAACAAAAATAATCTAATTTCATCATAAATTATAGCAAATATTTGAAACACTGCCCAAAGAATACTCTGAGAATTATAATAAAGATTATGATAATGATTTTGATAAATAAGTCATGAAGAGGAAAACTACAGCATATAAATTATCATCAGTAATATTTTAATAACACTGTGTGGTGACAGATGGTGACAACACTCATCGTGGTGAGCACTGGACAACGTACAGAACTGTCAAATCACTACACTGTACACCTGAAATTAATATAACACTGTAGGTCAACTACACTTCAAAAATAAAAATAATGATTTTTGATAGATCTACCATTATTGGTTGAACACCTACTACGTTCCAGATGCTTTAGCATTTCATATATGTATGTGTACATATTTGGGTGTGTGTATTACACTTGATATTCTTTTTTTTTCTTTTTTTTTGTATATTTTTTTTTTATTTCTTTTCAGCATAACAGAATTCATAGTTTTTGCACCACACCCTGTGCTCCATGCAATGCATGCCCTCCTTAATACCCACCACCTGGCTCCCCCAACTTCCCACCCCCTGCCCCTTCAAAACCCCTCAGGTTGTTTTTCAGAGTCCATAGTCTCTCATGGTTCATCTCCCCCCCCAATTTCCCTCAACTCCCTTCCCCTCTCCATCTCCCCATGTCCTCCATTTTATTTGTTATGCTCCGCAAATAAGTGAAACCATATGATAATTGACTCTCTCTGCTTGACTTATTTCACTCAGCATAATCTCTTCCAGTCCTGTCCATGTTGACACAAAAGTTGGGTAGTCATCCTTTCTGAGGAAGGCATAATACTCCATAGTGTATATGGACCACATCTTCCTTATCCATTCGTCCGTTGAAGGGCATCTTGGTTCTTTCCACAGTTGGGCGACCGTGGCCATTGCTGATACAAACATTGGGGTACAGATGGCCCTTCTTTTCACCACATCTGTATCTTTGGGGTAAATACCCAGTAGTGCAATTGCAGGGTCATAGGGAAGATCTATTTGTAACTTCTTGAGGAATCTCCACACTGTTCTCCAGAGTGGCTGCACCAACTCGCATTCCCACCAACAGTGTAAGAGGATTCCCCTTTCTCCACATCCTCTCCAACACACGTTGTTTCCTGTCTTGCTAATTTTGGCCATTCTAACTGGTATGAGGTGGTATCTCAATGTGGTTTTTTTTTGTTTTGTTTTTTTCTTAAGATTTTATTTATTTGTCAGAGAAAGAGCGAGAGAGTGAGCACAGACAGAGTGGAAGGCAGAGGCAGAGGGAGAAGCAGTCTCCCTGTCAAGCAAGGAGCACGGTGTGGGACTCGATCGCAGGAAGCTGGGATCATGACCTGAGCCGAAGGCAGCCACTTAACCAACTGAGCCTCCCAGGCGTCCCTCAATGTGGTTTTAATTTGAATCTCCCTGATGGCTAGTGATGATGAACATTTTTTCATGTGTCTGCTAGCCATTTGTATGTCTTCATTGGAGAAGTGTCTGTTCATA
>PISX010009095.1:37297-85682 GCA_004024625.1 Mellivora capensis
TTGTGTGTGTTGAGTTTGAGAAGTTCTTTATAGATCCTGGATATCAACCTTTTGTCTGTACTGTCATTTGCAAATATCTTCTCCCATTCCATGGGTTGCCTCTTTGTTTTGTTGACTGTTTCCTTTGCTGTGCAGAAGCTTTTGATCTTGATGAAGTCCCAAAAGTTCATTTTCACTTTTGTTTCCTTTGCCTTTGGAGGCATATCTTGAAAGAAGTTGCTGTGGCTGATATCAAAGAGGTTACTGCCTATGTTCTCCTCTAGGATTCTGATGGATTCCTGTCTCACGTTGAGGTCCTTTATCCATTTCGAGTTATCTTTGTGTACGGTGTAAGAAAATGGTCGAGTTTCATTCTTCTACATATAGCTGAACTACAGAACACTCATGAAAGAAATTGAAGAAGACACAAAAAGATGGAAGACCATTCCATGTTCTTGGATCGGAAGAATAAACATTGTTAAAATGTCTATACTACCTAGAGCAATCTATACTTTTAATGCCATTCCGATCAAAATTCCACCAGTATTTTTCAAAGAGCTGGAGCAAATAATCCTAAAATTTGTATGGAGTCAGAAGAGACCCTGAATTGCTAAGGAAATGTTGAAAAACAAAAATAAAACTGGGGGCATCACGCTACCTGATTTCAAGCTTTACTACAAAGCTGTGATTACCAAGACAGCATGGTACTGGCATAAAAACAGACACATAGACCAATGGAACAGAGTAGAGAGCCCAGATATGGGCCCTCAACTCTATGGTCAAATAGTCTTCGACAAAGCAGGAAAAAATATACAGTGGAAAAAAGACAGTCTCTTCAATACACTTGATATTCTTAACTCCCACAAAATTCTACAGGCAACCACAACCACTACCACAACTCACAGATGAGAAGTGTGGACTCACAGTTACATGTTCTGACTGTAAGAGAGATAAATAAACAAATGACAGCTAAGGTCTGACTGTGTCTAACCTTAGAGTCCATCTGGCTCAGATGTCCATACCTTTACTCCATACATAGGCGTTCCTGCAAGATGCAGAGGAAAACTCTGGACCTCAGGCTTTCACATGTGGGGTCCAGAGTTCCCTATCCTCTCCTTTTGCATATGATGGGTAAGAACAGAAACTCCCATTACTTGGTTGCTATTCAGACAAAGGTGACCTGCCCCTTTAGTTTCCAAATAATGGCAATAAATACATAGAACAGACAAGTTTCCATCATTAAAAGGCTTCTATTAAATGATTTAAAACCTCATGCCTGTATGATGCAAACCAACTTCAAGATTTAACCAACAAATCACAACAGGAATTCCAACTATTTTTAAAAATATTTTCTTTTCATGCCACTTATGCTATTTGTTAAAGTAAATCTGTGGCCTACCTTGCCCATGTGATGTTGGGGTTGGGAGCGGGGAGAAAGTGCATCTGCTGGTTGGCAAAAATAAATTAGAAATAAGGTTCCACTCTTAGGCTGTAAGGCAAAGGGGGACCTCCATAAGCTGCCATCTTCAAGTCCCTTGATGAGCAGGAAGAAACAAATCAGAGAACACAGGGAAAATGCAGACTGATTTCTTCCTTCAAAACACCTATTAAAGGTGATAATGGCACTTTGGAATTTCCCCCAAGGTGACATATCTGTCCCTTTCACTTCACTTCACTGGCTTTTGGTTTCTGAGAATTCTAAATGTGCTTCTAAGATGCCCAGTTAGTGGAAGAGAGAAGTGGCGGCTTTGATCACCTCAAATCTAAAAAGAATGATCAGAGCTCAAAAGGGATAAATGCTTTCTGTGAAGATATAAATAAAGTAGATCTAAATGGACAAGGCAGAGAACAATGAGAAAAACTTTTGGGGAAATGAGGAAAGCATCTTCCTTTCCTTCAGTAAACAAAATTAGATTTCCCATGCAACAACAGAAACAGCATCTCAGAGCTGGAGAAGCCTCACGTCCATGAATCACAGATCACTTTAGGTATGATGCCCTCATTAACAGACGAGAGAGGGTAAGCACATGAAAAGGAAGAGGTTTCCCCAGGACACAAAGCTGGTTCAGAAGCAACTGGCTTCCAGAACAATGTTTTCCCTCCTGGACCTCTCTGGCTTATACCCAACTAAGATGGCAGCAGAGAGAATACAATATTGTGTTAACACATACTTTTGGTGAACTACATGCTGTATTTTTCATCTGACTTCTTCTCTTAATAGGGCAAAAAATTCTTTCCTTTTAATGCATTTTTATGGGTACCAAATATTCCATTATGTGGCTGTACCACAAGTTAACAATCATATTTGCATACTTTGTTTATTTCCAATACTTTTCTATCATAAACAACATGAAGATGAGCATCTTTGTACAAATATAATTGTACAATCTTGAAGAAAATTCTCAGATTGAAATAGCTGGGTCAATGTTTAGGCACATTTGATAATTACTGCCAATTGCCATGAAAACATTTACTCTTGTCTGCCTTTTACCAGGATATATGAGTGCTTGTGTTCCTCAAATCTTATTAAATAAAAACAGGAAGTTGTTATAATTATAATTAGTTGTTATAAATAGTGCTTTGATTACTAGTGATATGGAATATTTCATTACCCCATGTTTGAATACTGTTACTTGCAGAACTGCCTTTTCTCATGAGCTCTGTAATTTTATCTTTTAGAGAATTTTATTTATTTCTTACTATTTTAAAAGGATGCTTAGTATATTAAAATAATCATCTGTCCTGTTTTTCCCCAGATTGTCACTTGCCTTTTAATTGTATTCATCTTGGGTTTTGCTACGTGAACTTGCTTGATTTATGCAGTAAAGGCTGGGTGTTCTGTTATCATCCAGTCTCTATAAGCTTCTATCTATCCTCAATTCCTTTATGAGAATATCTAATACTGTAAAGATGACAGATCATCCCCAAATTTACTAATACATTAAAAAACGGTCAATAAAAAATTCATTTGAATTTTTACTCCTACTTTGGTAAAAAGGTTTCAGAGTTCACCTGGAGACATAAATGGGTAATGTTAGCCAAATGATTATGAAAAGGAACAATAATGAGAGGTGATTTGCAATTCCGGGTTTTAAGGTGTGCTACTGGCTTGAGATCACCTGGTAGATCAGCAGCTCAGGACAGATCAGGACAGAAAGTCCCGAGAAAGACCCATATGTGTCTGTCTGTCTGTCTATCTACCTATCTTTCCATCTGTCTGTCTGTTCATGGATCATCTAAATCAGATAGATTGGTCAATAAATGGTTGGGACAGTTGGCTTATCACATCAGGTTTGTGAGCTTTCTAAGGACATCTGTTAGTGAGTTAAAGAAACTGAAGTGACAAAAAGAAACGAAGAGCAAAATGGAAAATGTATTGGTGAAATGAAAAAGCATTTGATGTATAGCAGCACTATTAATAATAAAAACAAACTAGAACTATGCAAATACCCTTCAATAGAAGACTAAATTGTGATATATTCACCAGTGGAATGCTACATAGTAACAAGCATGAGTAAACTACAACTACATAGAGCAGTATGACAATCTCGTGAATATTCTGCCGAGCAAAAATAAGCTAGACACAGAGAGTATATAGTGATGATTCCAATAACACAAAGCCCAAAAACAGGCAAAACTATTCTGTAGTGTTAGAAGCAGGAGAGTGATCATCATAAGGCAGGAAAATACTGGCTTAAAAGGGCAAGGATGGGAACTGGTAATGCTGTTTCCCGATCTGAGAACTAGTTACACAGATGTGTTCAATTTGTGAAAACCCACCAAAGTACACGCTTTTGATTTGTGTATTCTTCTATGTATGACGTAGTTCAATAAAAAGTAGAAAATAATAGTATGAATAGAAAATCCTATATAAATAGGTAAATTAGAAATACACTAGAAGATAACCACAAGAAATATTACCAATGGTTACGTCTGAGCACTGAAGTATCATATAATGCAATTTTTTAAAAATTTGCTTTTGCACATTTTTTCCCTTCTACATTAAACACTGTTTGAATCTTGGAACACCAAAAAAAAAAAAACCCTGTTTGAATAATTAAACAAACACCATTAATAATATGTATGAGGATATTCTCTTCAATGCTATTTACAATAGCAAATTTGTTCAAGCAACTGAAATGTCTAATGATAAAATGTTGGTTAAATTTGTTATGACGTATCTCTGAGATAGGGTACTAATGTGCTATAAAAATGGAATATTTTAAAAATATGATATATTGCTGACATGAAAAGATAATATACTTGTATGTATAAATATAAAATAAAAATTATTTATTACTGATATGGAAAAATATTCACAAAATATTTATGAATGAAAATTACAGATGGAAAACAATATTAAATAATCTCAATTGTTTTGTTTTTCTAGAAAAAAAATGTGTGTGAGTTCTACTGAAAAGAGCAGAAGGATAAATAATATGCCAAAAGTTCACAGTTGTTATTTCTGGGTAATTGGATTTCTTATAAATTTTAATTACTTTTTGTGTTTTTCCTTATTTATGCTTTCCAGCTTTCCCACAATGAATATGGATTACTTTCTTAATGAAAAATAAATATCATTTTGAAGAATAAAAGCCAGTAATAACTTTACCAGAAGACTACAATATAATAAGTGGTCTTGACATTACAAGGGGATCACCATAATTAAAATGTCAAAGGAGAAGCCTGATGTTATCATATTCTAGAAAAGATCCTGAAAACTTATCGCTACTCAATTATACTTGATTTCACATCAGTTTATAGCTTCAGAGAACCTAAAATAAGAAGAGTTACAATACCAATTGCTAAAAAATTCCATTTCATATCAACGTTGTGAAATAATGCCTGGTGGATACTTTATTAATGGCAGCTAACAACTAATATCAATTCAGGTTCCTATTATGCTCCAAGAATCAACGAACACTTATATCTTGGAACTTGGAAAACCTTCAAAAACTTGAGGATGAGTAATGCAAAAATGGGTAAATCCTTCCAATCTCAATAAGCAAAAAAAAAAAAAAAAAAACATTACCCTGAGGTCATCTGTAAACAGTATAATTCACAAAATTTGGAGAAGAGAAAAGCCACCTATAACAGAGTTGGGGTATGAAACCATGCAACCCATTCAAGACTGAATTGTGTTTCAATTCTGTGCCTCATTAAATTTGATTACAGCAGCTTAGACAGGAACCCAAACCAACTTTCATCATTCTCAGCTTCCATTTGAAAGTTTACCATATGACACAAGTGCTCACATGTATTTACCCAACTTTCACAAGACATTATGGGAGAGGTTTCTTAAGGCAAGCATTAGAGAAAGTGACCTGTGCCAGCCACCCTGGAAAGCAAAGGTAGGTAGGTTATAACAAAGTGGTAGATGTCTGACAGCAGTTGTTCCTGAGGGATTTTCTTTATATTTTCAAAGTTCCCCACAGCTATATAAGGCTCATAACTTTAAAGTTAGAAGATCCCCCAAAAGGTAGAATAGTCTATTATATTCCTGGCTAGAAAAACAAACATGAGGGAGGACATCGACACTTCTACAGGAAACTAGTTAGTACAAACCTTGCAAATGAAAAAAAGGAACTCCAAAGATACTAAGCACACACATAACGGAAAGTTCATCATAAAAGGTCAGTGTCCACACAAGTGACATTCTAGAAAGATACCTAGAACAGAAAAGTCAAGGATAAATGGTTGAATGAGATCTTTACAAATCCACTGTGTGTGTGTGTGTGTGTGTGTGTGTGTGATATCATGAACCTAAAAGAGAGAGAAAAGTAAAAAGATTAACTTGCAATGTCTAAAATCCTAAAGGTGATAAAAGGTAAATACTGCTGGGGCTTCCCTCTTCAACAAAGGGAAGATGTTGGCTAGAACTGAAAAGAAATTTCTTATTCCTCCAAAAAAAATATAAATGTTAGGACTCTAATTTAAGGGACTTGCTAACAGGGAAAAAAGAAAAAAAAAAAAAAAACACCTGGGAAGAAAGAAAACACCACACATATGAGATGTACTTTTCACTGTGTCTGTTCTTTGAAGCAAGTGGTACCTGGGCTGGAGCGCTCACTGACCTTAATTACTTCAACTTCAAGAGTTTATCCCTACTATGACAGCCTGCTTCTCTAAGACTCATCCTTTACCTATAGACAGGAACAGCCCAGAACATACACGGTTACACCACTGGGCCACAGCTGATTGGACCAGGGATGGCAGAATGCTATTAGCATTCAGCTAGGGTATGTGATCTTGGTGGCCTGCAACAATTCCATCTGAAAATGCCACCAGATGACTTTTAAAATAAATATGTATTATTGAGCTCTTTGCAGTTTAAACAACATCTAGGTTGACTTCTAGTTTGAACTTAGTGTTTGAAAGTCAACATATTTCCATGTGTAATGGTTAGCACTCTGGACTCTGAAAGTCAACATTTCCCTCTTGTCATTCTGGAGATCATTCAAAAAGCAACAAGGAAAATGAAAAACAAAATGTAAATGAAATTTTACAGGATTGCCAGGAGACAATAAAACTACAGAGACCAAATGTAAGCGGAAAGGCATCTAAAATAGAAGAGAGAAGATAAAAGGTTCCAGAGAGAGCTTTCTGTAGCTTCAGGTCTCAGTAAGTACCCATGAAACTACCCTTCTCAAAGGCAAAGGACACAAACTGAGGCACCAACTCTTGCTTAAACAGGAGAGGTAGACCAGCTGGCTCAATGAGCTTCTATAGACTTAGTGTTTTCTTATTTCTTCCCCTCAAAGAAATGGCAACAATATACAAGGAATATATACAGAGAACGCATGTTTCCCAGAAGCATTCTTTCTTTTGTACAGTAGAAAAAAAAAAAACAATCTTTTCATTACCAAAAAATAAGAGTCAAATCAAAACAAAACAGAAAATCTTCCTTTCTTCATTGGCTTTGGTGAAATAAAGCCCAGTTATAAAAAATATATATATATATTCCAGCTAGCCTGGACCACATCCCCAATCTCTATAAATCTTCCACAATAACTATTCAGGAAAATTAAACTCCTTTGATAATGAATAATAAAAAAGGAAAAACTCAGGAACTATATAAAAACACTAGAAGATAACAATAAATGAGTAATGAACAATGAATTTTGGAATACTGAAAAGACATAAAATAAAATAAAGTGGAAAAAAATAAATGAGTAAGAAAGGCAAGAAGCAAGTGAAGATCTCTCATTTTAAGACATTTTATGAGGAAATGGAGTGACCATTTTTAAGAATTAAAAACTTAATGATCAAAGCACACCCATGAATGAAGGAACAGGAAAAAAATATCAAAGTAACAAGAAATGATAAAACGTGAATTGATGGCTTGGGAAAGAAGTGAGAGAAAATAACAACCACTGCAGAAATTATGCCAAGAAGGCATGCCAGGTAGCTGAGAAACTAGTGGAACAAAGTGAGAAACATGGTGGGGGAAAATATGAGAAAGGGGACTGAAGTAAAACAGAAACAGAGTTATTAGAAAGATTGGGGAGAATCTTGCAGATAGGGGAGAAAATAGAAGAGACCCCAAAGGAAGGAAGTGGAAATACTGGAACAAATACATTAGCAATTCCTGAAAATTCAGAGACTACATTGGGTCCCAAGGAAAACTGATCTTTTACATTAAAATTTTTTTTTTCTTTTAGAGAGGAAGAGAGAGGAAGGGGAGGGCCAGAGGGAGAGGGAGAGAGAGAATCTCAAGCAGACTCTCAGAGCCCCAGTGCAGGGTTGGATCTCATTACTCTGAGATCATGACCCGAGCTGAAATAAAAAGTTGGACACTTAATCAACTGAGCCACCCAGACACCCTTAAACTTTTTAATTTTTTTAAACTGCAAAAATAATGAGTAACATAAGCATACCTCACACACCACTAGAATAATTCCAAAATGCATAACTAACTTAAAGGTAAAAAAAATAAAATCATAAAAGTAATAAAAGAAAACAGGAGAAAATTCTTTCATAATATCAGAGTGAGAAAAGCATTCCTAAATATGACACAAAATTCAAAAGCCATTTCAGATCATGGATAAATTCAACATAAAATATGAAATGTCTGCATAATAAAGAAACAAAACATTATGAGTTAAGTGACAAAGAGGAAAAAGACTGCAACCTACATCAAAAACAAAAGATAATTTCCCTCAATATAAAAACTTGACAAGTGGGTAAGAAGAAAACAGCAAAAACCTAATAGAAAAATGGACAGAGTAATAAAATCAGAAGAAATAGAGTGCACAGAAAGAACTATAAATGGCTCATAAACCTATTAAACACATAAAAAGACAAATGCAAATTTAAAGACTTTTTTTTACCTATCATATTTGCAGAGTCAAAAGCTTAATATCACAGGGTACTTTTAAGTCTGTGAAGAAATGGGCACTCTTTTTTTTTTTTTTAAAGATTTTATTTATTTATTTATTTATGACAGAGAGAGATAGAGAGAGAGGGAACACAAGTACAGGAGAGCTGGAGAGGGAGAAGCAGGGTCCCAGCTGAGCAGGGAGCCAGATATGGGGCTCGATATGAGGCTCAATCGCAGGATGCTGGGATTATGATCTGAGCCAAAGGCAGACGCTTAACGACTGAACGACTGAGGCACCCCAAATGGGCACTCTCATATATTGCTGTTAGGATTATAAATGTACCATCTGTAGGGAGGGCAACTTGCCAATATCTATCAATATTATAGGTAGGTAGGTAGGTAGGTACCCTTTCATTCAGGAATTCTAAGAATTTACCCCACAGAGATAATACACATATCTTTAAGCAAAAGGACATATACAGAAAGATCATTAGAGAACTAAGTAAAAAATAATGATGGGATAGCCATACAATGGAAAACTAATCATCTGGTAGGGGAAAAGGAAGAAACTTATGAATTGATACAGAAAATTCTTCAAATTTAGGCTTAAGTACAGGGTGCAAAATGATAGGTACAAAAAGCAAAATCCAAAACAGTAAGTAGGTATACTACTCCATTATTTGTATAAAATGAGAGGGACAAAATACATGTTTCACATGTTATATATGTGTACACATATATTACTGGGCCCTATTTAGTTATTCTACTACAACAGGCAGTCCCTCTGTTTAGGTTTATTTAGCACAAGGTCTGTCCTACTTTTTTAGACTAAGGGTCCAATGACAATTTAATTTTCATAGCCTTCAAAAATCCTCTTGGCTTACCTAGTGCCACTGAGGTTCACATTGTTCCTTGCTGTGCAACATGAAGGGGTGCATTGGGTTTCTCTAGACCAGAATGCCAGGTGCCTCTCAGTAGGGTAAGGAAGACTCCACCTGTGAAACTTAAAAAGCTTCCACCAGGGCTAAGCTGGTATGGCAGGATTCTTCTCAGTATGTTGAGGTGGGGAAAAAGGTGTCAGCTCCATGGTGAATGAAGAGGCTTCCCAGGCTGGGCACTTGTGGTGGTGAGATAACCCCAGCCTGTGGTGATACTGAGTGCTTCTCAACCCAGGTACATGCTGCTCAGTGATGAGGGGGTCTCAAACCCAACAGAGAAGAAGGGCACTTCCTGTGTCCACTTGGTCCTCCACTGATTCCTAATTCCCAATTTCCACTTGATTCCCCAATCCCTGCTTGGCTCCCAAATGATTCCCCTTGTAGATTGTGCCATGTCCACCTGCTGTTGCTGTAGGACTTCTGTTCAATCTGGGGAAGAAATGAGCCTACCAAGAGGTTGGAGTTCAGGAAACAATGCGCCTGAGTCGTCTTCTGATATTGATTCAGGTATCCTAAGATGTTCTGCCACTACATTGTTTTTCCAGTCCTGGGGTCCCCAAATAGTTTGCTTTCGCTGCTCTCCCTTCAGAATTCTCCGTTGGTTGTTGTATTGGTCATGGCTCTCCAGAGAAGCAGAATCAACAGGATAGAGTGAAGAGGGAGAGAGAGATTTATTTTAAGGAACCAGGTCATGCAATGGTGGAGGCCTGGCGATTCTAAGATCTGATGCGGAAGTCTTACACGCTGGAGATTCAGGGAGGAGTTAGAGTTTGACTCCAAAGGCAGTCCTCTGGCAGAATTTCTTCTTGCTTGCGGTGGAGAGGTGAGGGTGTCAGTCTTTGTTCTATTAAGGCCTCCAATTGAATGAGGTCCACCCACATTATGGAGAGTGATCTACTTCACTCGAATTCCACCTATTAAAATGTTCACCACACCCAAAGAAACATTCTCATAGAAACATCAAAATATTGCTGACCAAATATCTAGGCAGTGTGGCTCAGCCAAACTGACACCTAAAATTAACCATCACAGTTGTGTTTTGTTTTGTAATTGTGTTCTATTTTGTAGAAAGTTTGTGAAGAAATATTGGACCTGTAGCCCTCATAAACTTCCATCAGTTTTGTAAACTTCTCAGGCATTTTCTCTTCTAATAATACTTCTTTTTTTTCCTTCTTTTTCTTGCCAGTAACTATAACCCCATGTATTTATTAGACTTTCTCTTCATGTCTCATATTCTCTCTTTTGATTTTATGTCCCTTTTTTCTCATACTTCATTCTGAATATTTTTCCAATTTAGGTAAGGATTCTCTGAGTATTCATTCATTTTTCTCTTCATGTATTTTTAACCTATCATTAAACCTATTTTTTTTAAAGTAGGCTCCATGTCCAAAGTGGGGCTCGAACTTATGACCTCAAGATCAACAGCCGCATGTTCCACTGACTAAGCCAGCCAGGTGTCCCATAACCCATTTTTAAGTTTTTAAATTTGGTGGTTTTTCAATTCTAAATTTTCCATTTCATTCTTTCTTTCTTGTTCTGTTTTTTTTTCCCCTGTCTACATTTTCAAACTTTTCCTTTATCTCTTTGAATATAGTAACATAGTTATTTTTTAATCTGTCTGATAACTCAGTAGGTCTGCTTATATTTTCTTTTTTTCTACTTGTTTTTATTCATTTCCTCTCATCTCCTCTTGAACCCAGTTATTTTTTTATGCACATTGGGTTTGCAAAATTGAAGTCTGTAATGTAGTGACTTTCCTCTATAGAGGATTCTTGTTTGTTTCTGGTGCCAGCACGCCAAGCATGCATTCTCACCTTCAAGATTGAACTTCAATTTCAAAACTGAAACAACTTCGTGGCTCACTCAGTTGAGTGTCCAGTTCTTGGTACTGGCTCATGTGATGATCTCACTGTCGTTGAGACTGAGCCTCACATCAGGTTCCACTCTCAGCATGGAGTCTGCTTCAGATTCTCTCTCCCTCTGCCCCTCTCCCTGCTTACACACACATTCTCTCTCTTTCTAAAATAAGTCAATAGGGACGCCTGGGTGGCTCAGTGGGTTAAAGCTCTGCCTTCGGCTCGGGTCATGATCCCAGGGTCCTGGGATCAAGTCCCGCATTGGGCTCTCTGCTCTGCGGGGAGCCTGCTTTGCCCTCTCTCTCTGCCTGCCTCTCTGCCTACTTGTGATCTCTGCCTGTCAAATAAATAAATAAAATCTTTTAAAAAAATAAAATAAGTCAATAAATAAAATCTTAAAAAACAAACAGAAACAACTAGAAGCTCAGCTGCTGTTCCTTCACAGGCTTTCTTCATCCAGTTCACCCTAGTTCAAGAGTGGACCCTTTGGGGATCTCAACACAAAGTAAATGGTTTTGTCAGGTCCCATTGTCGGGCCCCTAAATCCAATCTCCCTAGTCCCGAGAAACTGTCAAAATTGCTGCTCAGCCTCACAAACTCACAAACTGGCAAATGCCCCAGGGGAAGTCTCCAAATGTTGGTCTTTCCTCCTTAGGCTATGGTCCCCCAAGGCTCTGGTCCTCTGATTCTTCACTATCTTGTTAGCTCTCTAATGCTCTTAAACAGATATAGTTTACCATTTTTTCCACATATTTTATTCAGCTTCTCCAGTTGTTCTCAGTAGAAGAGTAAGTCTCAACTGCCTGATCTGCCGCTAACAGACATGTTCTTCTGCTATCTTAAACAGGAGTAAATTCTATGATTATGACGATTATGGATTCCTAACTCTGTACTCTAGATTCAAAGTACATACCAGCCAATGTACCACAGTTACTACAAACCAAGCACTATTTTAAACACCTTGCATGTATTACCTTTTTCCTCATTGGGAATTAGGTACTAATATTATCCTCGTTTTTAAAAGAAAGAAACTAAAGCAAAAGGAAAACAAATAATTTGCCTGAAATCATGCAGCTTCTAACTGGCTCCAGGGTCTGTGCTCCTAACAATCAAACAAAGTTGCCTCACCTAGTTAAATTTCTAAAAGTCTTTTTGGCAAACTACCCAGAAATAATGTGTAATCTTTTTTCTAGAAAAATTAAAATTATATTTAAGTTCATTTTCAATCTCATTTTGGGTGACTGAATCTCTATTTTGATACCCACCTTTAAAAACTACCTTAAGAATTGGTGATAAAGCTACCCTATGACCCAGCAATTGCACTAATGGGTATTTACCCCAAAGATACAGATGTAGTAAAAAGAAGGACCATATGCACCCTAATGTTCATAGCAGCAATGGCCACTATAGCCAAACTGTGGAAAGAGCTGAGATGCCCTTCAACAGACAAATGGATAAAGAAGATGTAGTCCATATGTACAATGGAATATTACTCAGCCATGAGAAAGGATGAATACCCAACATTTGCATCAATGTGAATGGAACTGGAAGAGATTATTCTAAGTGAAATAAGTCAAACAGAGAAAGACAATTATTGTATGGTTTTTATTTGTGGAACATGAGGAATAGTATGGAGGACATTAGGATAAGGAAGGGAAAAATGAAGGCAGGGAAATCAGAGCGGGAGATGAACCATGAGAGACTATGGACTCTGGGAAACAAACTGAAGGTTTTAGAAGGGAGGAGGGTGGGGGGATAGGTGAGCCTAGTGGTGGGTATTAAGGAGGGCACATATTGCATGGAGCACTGGGTGTTATATGCAAACAATGAGACATGGAACACGACATCAAAAAATACTTAAGTACAGTAGGTAACTAACATAATTTTAAAAATTATAAATTTTTTAAAAAATTGGTGATAGGATTTAATGCATCCAACTAGACATGCAAAGTAGTCCAATGCATAAGCCCCGCAGATCCTTTTATGGATGCAAAGAGAAGGACATTCTGGAGTGGATCAAATCGACTCAGAGCATCTAAACTGCAACTGGGGCCATGGGGAAAAGAAATGTATTAGAAAACTCCTCTGGTATGAAGACTCATAGTATCCCCCAAAATATTCATAGAACATCTTCTTAAAGTATCAGGTGCATAGTGTTGAAAAATTACACCAAAGTTCACAAAGAAACAGTTAGAATTATTAAGTTGGTATATTCTTTATAACTCTATAATCAAAAATTATATATATGTATGTGTATGTATATGTATATTATTATATATAATACCTAGAATATATGTATACTATTCATATTGGGGGAAAAGTAAATGAAAAATTACATGATGTCTGAAAAATAAAGCTGGGCCATGAGACAGAAAATTTACCAGTAGTCCATAATTTATAAACAAATCTCCAGAGACAAGAACTGAAAGAGACAAAAATATTTAATAATAACTTTGGGGCACCCATGATGTGTGACAGCTGCAGACAATTATATATACAGGATATACAACAGCTTGGACTGGGTTCAGTTTTTGCTACACATTTTGTGTAATATTATAAAACACATACATTATGCTTGGCACACTGTAAGTCTTCTTTATTATCATTTTCTCTATGTAAATAATACTAGAATTAGTTTTTAGAAAATTAAAAAAATGATTCTACATAATTCAGATAAAATTTCTACATTATCACTCATTCTCTGCAAACACTATCTCTATTGGCCAAATATTTTGGTCTAAGTGATAGTAATAATGATTATCATCAGTTAATAATAACAACAGTGGCTAACATTTTTTATGAAATGTGTTATTGATGGTGGGTTCTGTTCCAAAGTCTCTCAAGAATCACAGTTATTATAGTTCTTAAGCTTTCACAGAGGCAAACCAAAGCACTAAGTGTTAAATAAGTAGCTCAGTGTCGCCAGCTGGTAAGTGGTTGTGCCAGCCTTCTAGTTGAGAAGACTTAATTCCAGAATCCATGTTCCTGACTTGCATCCCAGGCTGCTGTTCAAAGGGTCATTATAAGAAGCAATCACACTGACTAAATATTTCCCTCTATGTGTATGAAACCAGTTGTTAAGGATGGTCCTAAAGTTCATGCTGTTTTCTTCTTCTTTTTAAGATTTTATTTATTTATTTGTCAGAGAGAGAGTGCACAAGCAGGGGAGCAGTAAGCAGAGGGAGAAGCAGGCTCCCTGCTAAGCAAGGAGCCCAATACAGGGCTTGATCCCAGGACCCTGGGATCATGATGTAAGCGGAAGGCAGATGCTTAACTAATTGAGCCACCCAGGAACCCCTATCCATGCTGTTTTCAAAGTTGAACTTGAAATGCAAACCTACATTTATTCAAATTTTAAGTGACTGACTTTTCAACTGGCAAACCATTTTATGCACTTGAAACCCTTAGCTAAACCAAAATACCTAACTTAATTGGCATATACTCATGCATATGTCCTATAATCTTTCTACTTAGGGGTTGTCAAAATACAATCTGCCTCCCCCAGAGGTATCAGCTTCTTAGATTAGGTTAACTCTCACTGGCTTCCAGTGGAGGATGTAGTAACAGAGAACTGGAGGGTCTCACAGGCATGTGTCATTAAATCCCAATAAACCTCCAGCAGGCCTGACAGTGCACCCACACGAAAAAGGAGACTGCAGCGAAAAAAATCCTCCATTGGAATATAAACATTATCATTTTTTTGGCAGGAATCCAGATCAGAAAATCTGAAGTCCTGCCATTGTTCATTTTTCACTAAAAGACTTATCAGTCGATGTATCACCAACTACAGTATAATCTTTTGCTGAGACCCAAAGAAACTCCTGTTATCACATTCCCCTGTTGCTCAAAAAGCTGACAAAGCATCTGCTGAAATTGAGCTCATAAATAAAGGCTGTTTGAATTTAAAGTTTTTAATGGAAAATGCAAATTAAGTCGCAGTAAGGCAGATGAAAAGTAGTGATATTTTTTAACTACGCAGAATTTACATTCAAGTTTATATTTTGGTTTCCTTTGGCTTCCTTCATTTATAGGATTTGGGAAAAAGACAGGAATACTGATTGAAAGTACCCTTTAAAATCAGTATTTCCGGGTGCCTGGATGGCTCCGTGGGTTAAGCCGCTGCCTTCAGCTCAGGTCGTGATCCCGGGGTCCTGGGATCCAGCCCCGCATCGGGCTCTCTGCTCAGCAGGGAGCCTGCTTCCCCCTCTCTCTCTGCCTGCCTCTCTGTCTACTGTGATCTCTCTCTGTCAAGTAAATAAATAAAATCTTTAAAAAAATAATAAAAAATAAAATCAGTATTTCCTAAAATGGATAGAAAATGAAAAGCTGAAACAAAAGAAAAAAATCATTACTAACCTTAAGGCAGTCCTATAACCAGGAAGAACCATTCATGATGAAATTCAGACTTAGCTCTGGCTAGCTGAAAACATATTCTACCTATAGCACTTGAGAATTCTGTGCCATGTCAGCTGCTAATCTGTAAAGAAATAATCATGACTGCTCCAACCTGATCCAGTTTTCTGAGCATCCAAATTCCCAAATATTATTCAGTCCGCACCTGGTGTCCCCTCCTTCCTTCTTTCAGGACAAAGTAAAGATAATCCAGAAGGACAGCACTTTGTTGAAGAGGTTTTCCAGGACCAGGAAAAGATAGAACTTTCCTGGCTTGAGATCCTAGTCCTTCTCATGCAAGTAAACCCTGGCCAGCTCTCCGGCTCTGCCCCTGAACCGAGCATGACTCTATTCTAGTCATGCCAAACCACAGCAGTCAGGTTTCCCTGCTTATCATTTCACCTAGGCAGTAGCCCCCAGCCCCAGTTCAGGATTCATCTCAACTTTAGAAAACCTTCCCTGAGTAGGCTAGACGCCCTCATTTTCTACTGCCCACCCCTCCGCCTTGGCACCCCTCATGCTGCTAGCCTACAGTAGGCTGGCTATGGCAGAGCTCTCTGACAATAGGGACCATACGTTGTTAGTCTCAATTTTTTCAATGTCTAGTCAAGAAGGCATTGAATACATGAATAAATGGTTTTTTTGAGGGCTGTAAGCAGTTTGGGGGAAGAGACTTCGGTGCCTTGGGTTTATCAGAGCGTGCACTAGCTGCTGTACATAATGTCATTTAAAGTGAAATTATCAGTCCCATTATTACAGATGATAAAACCGATGCATAGCTCGATTAAACACTTGTCTGTGCAGTACTGATGGAAATCAAAGAGGGGCAGTCAGACCACGTGGAGTTTGGGCTCTAGGCTCTCTACCTCCCTACTCAGTGGGAATGAATCCTTTAGATCTCTCTTGAGAGATCAATATCAGAACTCCACTAGATCCCAAAGCCATCTCTCAGATGACATGACTTTTCACCATCTTATCTACTACTCTACAAGACTACCACTTGAATTTCCAACACCAGAAACAATTTGAAAGTTGGAGAGAGGGTTCTTATAGCCTCTGAATTTAGAGCAGAATATTTATTCTGTTCACATCAAAGTGGCTTCGGCCCACCAAGCTTTGATTAATTCAGGCAGTTCCTATAAAGCTGTACTTTGAGAACAGACACGTTTTCCCCTGGAGGACCCACCATCCTCCAAGAATTTGGTAATGTCACCCAACTTCATTCTTGGGAACTTCCATTCCCACATTTCCTGTGGTATTGGTGGAACCATTCCTTTTGAAGTTTTCGTCACTCCCAGCAAAGTACAGGCATAGAAATGCCAGGCCAATGAGACCTTCACCCCCAAAATGTGACTCTTGTACCCAGTAGCCCAAGACTGTCTGCAATTGAACCTAAGTAATTCAGAAGGCCCTTTCGTGACGAGGTTCTCCATCTGCTCACACTACCAAGTACCAAGATCCTTAGAGCCATCCAAGTTCCAATCTCTGAGGCCTCCACGTCTCTTTCTGAATACTTCCTTGTTCTGTTGAGTAAGCTACAGGCTTCTCCTGTCCTTTGCAATCAGATAATTCTAACTAGCATATACACATATATAAATAAAAGGACTCTTGCTTCCATACTTGAAAAGGAGCTGAAATAATCTTCTAGGCATTTTACACTAAAACTGGAAAACATCAACCTATTAGTAAGCATACATGAAGCTTTTTATTTATTTATTTATTTATTTATTTATTATTTCATGAAGCTTTTTAGAAATAACAATGTTATTTTTATTATAGAGAACATTTTGGGGAGTGGGGAATAAAAATTCCAAGTAAAAGGGAAATTCCAAGTAAAATAGGGAGACAAAGTTGATTTCTGGTTTTCACAAACAAATAAAATAGCAATTTTTTAAATCCTTACCTAACTAGGCAACAGACAAGTACAGTCTCATACCTCCTATGGGGAAACAGGCTTGGAGAGATTCAGTAATTTACCCAAGGTTACAAATCTAGTCATTCAAATACAGACTGGTTTTCCTCCAAAGTCAGTGCTCTGCCTACTGCGACACATTGCCTCCACAGAGCAAAATTCATTGCGATCCACCCAAAAGGCTCAAACAGCATCTAACCCATATCTTTTTTTTTAAGATTTCATTTATTTATTTTGAGATAGAGAGAGCTCATGAGCAAGTGGAAGGGCAAAAGGAGAGATAAAATCCAAAGCAGACTTCCTGCTGAGCACAGAGCCTAATGCGGGACTCCATCCCAGGACCCTGAGATCATGACTGGAGGCACAATTAAGAGTCCAACACTCAACCAACTGAGCCACCCAGATGACCCTATCTAACCTTTGCCTTAATCTCCTTGTCCACCAATGTAGTAATTTAAGCTGCCTATGATTAGCAGAAAGGGATCCCACCCTCCTCTAGCTCTGCATTCCCCCACGACTGATAATAAGTATGCTTCTTATGAAGTATGAAGATTGCTTTATCAGAAAGACAGACACAGACTCAAAGGATCTCACAAAACTTGAATAACCACGAGAGTTTCAGGTTATAGGATTCAATATTTAAAATGCAGGTTTCCCCTGATGTCTGAAAGTACAGTGTTCTTATGAAAACTTTCTTAAGTTGAAATGGTGTAAAGCAAAGATACAATAACCATTAATTCGTATGGAAAAATTTTTTAGCATTCCCAGAACCAAAAATAACCTCTCTTAGGCTTTTCTAATACCTTAGGGCACATCTTGCTAATGGATGCACAAAATATATCAAAATAAATCACAGATGCCCACAGACACAGTTCAAATCTATGACGGCTTGATGCTGAGATGCTGAGTGTGGTTCTCAGAGAAAAAGCTTGAGAGCACCAGTCTGGCTGCTCAGGATGAATGCTGCCTCTATAATAATGGTTCAGCTCACTGCAAAACAAAACACTGAGTGTTATCTTTATTTCTGGCTTTTTTTGTTGTTGTAAATATAGGAGTCCTTTTTGGATTTCTTTCAATTAGCAAAAACAGGTACTAAAGGAGGTCTTTTGTAAAGAGCAAAACAGCATTACATGAAATTTCAAAAAGTGGCATAGACCTATATAATGCTTTAGAAATTAGTTGTACAACAATGTGAATATACTCAACACTGCTTAACTGTATACTTAAAAATGATTACAATGTATATTTTATGTTACATATATTTTATTACAATTAAGATATATATATCTTAATTGTAATATATATTTTATATTTTTATTTATTTTATATATATATATAGTAAGTTGAGTATATATATATATAATATATATATATATATAGTAAGTTGAGTAAGCCTGTAGCTTACTCAACAGAAAAAGGAAGTATTCAGAAAGAGACGTGGAGGCCTCAGAGATTGGAACTTGGATGGCTCTAAGGATCTTGGTACTTGGTAGTGTGAGCAGATGGAGAACCTCGTCACGAAAGGGCCTTCTGAATTACTTAGGTTCAATTGCAGACAGTCTTGGGCTACTGGGTACAAGAGTCACATTTTGGGATTTATATTATTATATATATATAATATATATCACATATTATATATATAAAATATTTATATATTTATATATATAATATGTAATATATATTATATATATATAATAATATAAATATATATATATCTTTATTTCCAAAAACAAATGTCAATTTTACTTCACATCTACTTGGGCTACACTAAGGAATGTGAAGCAGGTTGTCTTCTGTCTCAGGTTCCAATGGGCAAACCTATACTTCCTAGTAAATGATATCAAGCTTTCAGTAACAGATATGGCTTGGTATGGAAAAGGTCAGAGTTCAGCCCAGAGCCAGCAGACTTGTCAAACCAGTATCAGGAACTGAAGTATGTTCAGCATATTTCAAAAACATAAACAATCCCCACATTTCAAGTACATGCTGGACAGGTGAGAAGTTGTAAAGTTGTAAAGAAAGGTTCATCCAAAAAGAATTGCTATTCTACATTCTAAACTTAAATTCTAAATTCTAATTCTAAATTCTTAATTCTAAAATCTAAATTCTAAATACAAAATAAGAAATCTAAATGCAACATGGTAAACAACACATATCTTATGAATGAGGAGTTTTCCTTATTTATAGAGTCCATAAATAGTCATTTGTTGCAGAAACATCTGGGAATATATTATACATTTTCAGATCCAAAAAGAAAAAATAGTGATCACTGGTCTCCATGACCATCATAATTTAGTAAGGAAAACATGCAAGTCAACAGATTACCTCACATAGAGAGTAAGCAATGCTCAGTCTAGGAAGTGCACAAGGCTCTACAAGTTAGAAGCAGAATGAACATAAGGGAGCCCAAAAAAGGCATAGAGTAAAACTACTAGTTAAGAATAACAAGAGGCTGGGGTGCCTAGGTGGCTCAGTCATTAAGCGTCTGCCCAGAGTCCTGGGATCGAGCCCCACATCGGGCTCCCTGCTCCGCATGAAGCCTGCTTCTCCCTCTCCCTCTGCTGCTCCTCCTGCTTGTGTTCCCTCTCTCACTGTGTCTCTCTCTGTCAAATAAATAAATAAAATCTTTAAAAAAAAAAAAAGAATAACAAGAGGTTGGTCACAACATTTAAAAGGAAAAACAGAAATGAGATGTCCATGGGAGGTTTTGAAAAGCTGCAATATATGCCTGGGAATCCATAAAGCTATGTACATACGCAGAGCTGTGTGTCTGCTCAGGAAAGAGATAAAAAGACTCTAATCGCTCATCTCTTGATGAACCTTCAGGCACTGAGCAAGCAAGAACCGATGACCAAGACAGAAGTGTAAATTGCTTGCCACAGTGCTGAAAACATACTCAAACACAAAACCCTTTGCAAAGGCTGGGAGATTTATTGATTCAAAGCATCAAGGAAATCTCTGTCCGATCCGCTGACCACTAAATTAACAAAGAACTTCAGGAGTCATACATTACAAAGAATACAGAATTTATAGGATTCGTCCAAAAAAGTCACTAAACAAATAGAAACAACAACAAACCCAGGGGAAGGGGAAATCTGTTTTTCAGAGCTGCTATATCATATTATTTGAAATGTCCAATTTAAAAAAATTATGAGACGTGTAAGGAGATAGAAAAATGACTCACACAGGGGAAAATAGCAATCACAAGTAGGCAAAGGCAAGCAGGGGGTGGAGGGGGGGAGAAGGTTCCGGGCTGAGCAGAGAGCTGGATGCAATGTGGGGCTCCATCCCAGATACCTGGGATCATGACCTGAGCCAAAGGCAGAGGCTTTAACCCACTGAGCTATGCAGGCGCCCCAAATAAATCTTTCTTTTAAAAAAAATATGATTGAAGAACTAAAGGAAACCATGTCTAAATCATTCAGGGAAAGTATGAGAGTGATATTTCACCAAAGAATATAAGCAACGGGAGAGAAATTGTGAAGAAGAACCAAGTAGAAATTGTAGACTTGAAAAATGGAATAACTGAAATGAAAAAAATCACTAGAAGAAATCGACAGCAAACATGAACTGGCAGAAGAAAGAAACAGGTAAAACGAAAATAAGTTTTGAGACTGCTTGAGATTTAGATGATCTAGTCTAGGGTACAAAAAAAAAAAAAGAGAGAGTCTCAGAGACCTGTAGAATACCATAAAGCACACAAGAAAAATAGGAGTAAAAGGCATAGAAAAATATGTGAATAAATAATGCTGGATAACTTCCCAAATGTGATGAAAAGCATTAACCTGCTCATCCAAGAAGCTCAATAAAAACTCTAGGTATGATAAATTCAAAGAGATGAACACTTAGACATCACAGTCAATTATCAAAAGTCAGAAGAAGAAGGAAAAGGAGAGGAAGGAGGAGGAGGAGGAGGAGGGGAAAGAATCTTGATAGCAAGAGAAAAAGTGGCTCATCACATACAAGGGATCCTCAATCAGATCAACTGCTAAGCTTCTCTTCAGAAATCATGGAGGCCAAAAAACTGAAAGAAAAGGACTATCAACCAAAATATTCTATACCCAGAAAAACTACAGTAATGAATGATAAATTAGGACAATATGGCATTCTAGATATACAAAAACAGAAAGACTTCATTGGTAGCAGACCCACCTTACAAGAAATACTAAAGGAAGTCCTTACAACCAAAACTGACAGAAGAAAAGGAAGAAATGGATAATTCAGCAATAATAGTTGGAGACTTCAATACCAACTTTCAATCACAGAACAACTTAGCAAAATATCAACAAGGAAATAGAAGACTTGAACATTATAAGCTAATTAGACCTGACATTTTCAGAACAATCTACACAACAGAAGAGTACACATTCTTCTCAAATGCACAAGAAACATTCTCCATATGGATCATATATTAGGCTGTAAAATAAATCTCAATAAATGCACAATAATTGCAATAATATAAAGTGTGTTTCCTAACCACAGTAGAATGAAATTAGAAATCAATAACAGGAGGAAATTTGGGGAGTTCACATGTATATGGAAATTAAAAAACACACTCCTAAATAACAAAGGGTCAGGAGATATATGAAAATACTTAGAGATGAATTAAAATGAAAACACACACAACAAAACTTAGGAGATGCAGTGAAAACAGTGCTTAGGGGTAAATTCATATATACTTATATTTTTAAAAAATGAAGAAGAACCACAAATCAACAACTTCATATGAAATTAGAAAGAAAAAAAGTCTAAACCCAAGTAAGCAAAAGGGAGGAAATAATAAAAGTCAAGAAAGAAAACAGAAGTAGAAATAAATAGAAAAAAACAGAAATAGAAAAACAACAAAGAAAAATCAACAGAACCCAAAGTTGGTCTCTGAAAAGATCAACAAAATTGACAAAATTTGTCAATTTGTCAATCAACAAAATTGACCAAGAAAAAAAAATATAAGACTCAAATTACTAAAACAAATAGGGAGGTCAATATAGACATCAAAAGGATCATAAAAGAATTCTGAGAACAATGGTATTCTAACAAATTGGATAACCTGGATGAAATGGAAAAATTCCTAGACAGAACATACAAAAATTGACTCAAGAAGAAACAGAAAACAGATCTATAACTAGTAAAGATTTTGGATTAGTAATCAAAAACTTCCCACAAATAAAAGCACAGGTTTAGATGGCTTCACTGGTGTTATACCAAAAACAGAAAAAAAGATATCACAATAAAATAAAACTATACATCAATATTTTTGTGAAAATAGATGAAAAATCCTCAACAAAATATTAGCAAACAAAATACAGCAACATACTAAAAAAGATTATGTATACTATAGCAAAGTGTGACTTATGCCAGGACCAAGGTTGGTTGAATAAGTGAAAAATCAATCAGTGTAATACAGCATATTATTAGGCTAAAGCACAAAGATCACGTGATCATCTCAATAAAAGAAAAAGCATTTTATAAAATCCAACACCCTTTCAGGATATATATACCCAACAAACTAGGAACAGAAGGGAACTTTCTCAACTTGATTACAGCTGTCTCCAAAAAACTCCCAGTTAACATCATACTTAATGGTGAAAGGATGAATGCTTTCCCCTCATATATCACTGACCTAACAAGATTGTCACTCTCACCATTACTGTTCAGTAAGGTTCTAGCCAGAGCAATCAGACAGGAACAAGAACTAAAAAAGCATCTATATTGGAAAGGAAAAAGTAAAACTATATCTATATAGAGAAAACATGATATTGTATACTGAAAAGTCTAAGGAATAAACACACACACACACACACACACACACACAATCAGAACCCAAAAACTGGTATCAGCAAGGCTGCAGGATATAAGACTGATATACAAAAATCAATCATATTTCTAAATACTAGAAACAAACACTCAAAAAATAAAATTAATAAAACAGTTCTTTTGACAACAGCATCAAAAGAATAAAATACTTACCAATAAACTGAACATAAGAAGTCCAAACTTGTACATTAAACACAGGAAAGACATCCCATGGTTATAGATTGGAAGACTTAAAACTGCTAAGCAAAACTCTCAAAATTGATTTACCAATTCAATCCAATTTTTATCAAAATCCCAGCTGCTTTTTTTGCGAGAATTGGCAAGCTGATCCAAAAATCCCTGTGAGTGTAAGGACCAAGAAAAACCAAACAATCTTGGGGAAAAAAAGTTGTAGGATTCACCCTTCTCAATTTCAAAACTTATTTACAAAGCCACAATAATCAAGACAGTGTAGTACTGATATAGGATAGAAATATAGATCAATGGAATAGAATTGAGAGTTCAGAAATAAACCATTATATTTATAGTCAATTGATTTTGGACAAGGATGTCAAGACAAATAAATGGAGAAGAGAATGGTCTATTCAACCAATAGCTGAGACAAATTGATAGGCACATGCAAAAGAGTAAAGTTAGATTCTTACCTCACACCATATACAAAAACTAACTCAAAAAAGATTAATTACTTAAACATAAGTCATAAATTTATAAAACTCTTACATGCAAACAGTGTTAATTTTCATGACCTTGGGTTAAGCAATAGTTTCTTAGATATAACACCAAAAGCACAAATGACAAAAGAAATAGATAAATTGAAACTCGTAAAAATGAAAAAAATTTTGTACTTCAAAGACTCTATCAACAATGTGAAAAAAACAACCTATAGGATAGGATAAAATTATATATCCAATAAGAGACTTTCATCCAGAATATATAAAGAACTCTTACAACTAAATAAGAAAAATACAAGTCATCCAATTTAAAGAAAAAAAAAAAGGCAAAGGATTTGAATAGACATTTCTCCAAAGAACATATACAAATGGCCAATAAGTATAGGAAAAGATGCTTGACAACCATTAGCCATCAAAGAAATGCAAATCAAAACCACAGTGAGATACCATTTCACACCTACCACAACGGATATATTCAAAACCATAGCTGATAACAAGCTAATAACAAGAGCACCTGAAACACTTTGGTTACACTATTTCACAAATTCATCTCTATAAATGTTCAATCCTCAGGACTTTGTGCAATGCCTGGCTCAGAGTAGGTGTGGGCTAAATGGCTGACTGCCAACTGAATGAAAGAGTGAACAAAGAGGTCTCCTCTGGCTCCAGGGGCACTCTGGCCCAAGAATGGCTATCCCCAGACATACTCTGCAAACCCGGATTCCACCTGAAACCCTTTGCACTGCAGGAGTCAGATTAAATTCCAGGCCAGATACATGGGGAACCCACGGCTCCTCTAGTCCGAATGCCACCACTCTGAGACTGCCAGGAAGCAGTTCCTATAATCCTTGTGACATCCCTCTGATCCCTTAGCTCTCCTGATAAACCATGGGGACTCCAAACTCATGCTCTTTAGACAAAACTTCCCCATTAAACAGAAGGGGCACTATGATTTTATTTCTGGCAAGTGAGGATAGGTCTGGAAGTTGAAATTTGTTGGAAGATCTTATTATCTCCATCTATATGAGATTTAATTGCATCTTCTACCTCTCAGATCATGGTAAAAATATCTTCCAAAGTAAGGACGGCAGAGGTGGAGGAGATACTTCCGTGGCCTCTTCTGGAAGTGTCTGGTGGCAACAGCTCTTGGGAGATGGTTTCAAATGGCATTACACAAGCATGCACACAAGTCCTAAGCATAAAGAAGTAGAGGAAAGGGCAAGAGAACAGGAGTCTAAACCTTTGGTTCTCAGCTGAGGGCCATAGTGGCTCCCAGGGGACATTCAGCAATGTCTGGAGAAGTCTTTAGCTGTCACAGTTGGGTGTGTGCTACAGGCATCTAGTGGGTAAAAGCCAGAGACTGATGCCAAAAAACCCATGATGCACAACACAGTACTTCACAACAAAGCACGATCTGGTCCAAAATGTCAGCAGTGCCAATTTCTCAATGGTTGAGAAGTCCTGGTTCAAACAGAAATGCCCCCAGGCATACCCAGCAGATTCCACAAGGGGGCCTTCATTACAGTCACTCTGTAGGATCATTGCAGACTCTGGGCTCAGAAGTCATTCAAAGACCCTTGAGTGTCAACTCGACTAGGCCACAGGGGGCCCACATATTTGACTAAACATTATTCTGAGTATGTCTGTGAGGATCTGTAGACAAAATTCACACTTGAATCAGGCAGACTGAATAGAGCAAGTTGCTCTCTCTAATGTGGGTGGGCATCATCAAACCAGCTGAAGGCTTAAGCAGAGCAAAAGCGGAAATCCCTCCCCCAAGTAAGAAAGAATTCTTTCTGTCTGATGTGTTCAAATTGAGACACTGGCTATTTCCTGCCTCAGGGCTGAAACTGGAACATCAGCCCTTCCTGGTTCTCAAGCCTGCTGGCCTTTAGACCGGAACTATACCATTGGTTCTCCTGTTCTCAGTCCTTCAGACTCAAACTAGAACTACACTGTTGACTCTTCTAGATTTTCAGCCACAGGATGTGGGATATGTCAGCCTACATAATCATGTGAGCCAATCACACAATCATGTGAGCCAACAAATCTATTTTATACATTTATATAAATACGTACACTTATACACACATTCCTATTTTCCTGGAGACATCTGAGTAATACAGACACACATACACATTACACATTCCTGACAAATAAATGGCTTCCTTAATAAACCTTGATTATATTTCTCTGGCTTCATCTGCAATGACTATACTTAGAAGAAACAAAAGCCCAGTGTTTACATTGAAGCCCAATGGTTTTCTCTCCCATCTTGACAGGAAAGCAATGCCTGCAATCCCCTACTTTTGTTTTCTGAGCCTCTGGACATAGTGGAAGCCCTGTAATACCTTTCCTGCCATTTGGGTTTTTTCTGTCTGCATCCCACCCTTTGGGTGTTTTCCTGTAGATCCCCTGCACAGAGGATAGCTAATGAACACTTGATAAAAATACATAGCTCTTCACCCCACTGAGAATTTCCTCTTCAGTTTCAACTGGATAATGATGCTCTTTGCTCTCTCTGCCATATAAAAGTCTGATGCATTTCTTCTATCTGTAATAAAAATGCATCAAGATAAGAGTTGGCAGCTGGCTGTATCTGGAATTAGATCACATAATTATAGTGGGGAACATAAACCATGAAGACATATACACTGAAACCTCACTAATTCAGACTTCACCAATTCTGAATTTGTGATCAAATGTGGTAGGCTAAAATTTACTGTTCTGTTTGTTCTCAGAGTAAAGGGATCAAGACAACTAATAGTAGATGAGAAAAGGCGAATATTTACCTTCCAAAGGGAGCAAATTATTACCAGGGACTTACTTAGGAGTATCAATTTATATGTAAACACCACAATTACAGTGTAAGCAAAGAGCAGCTGCAGAGCCTGGCTTTTTAGTATGCAAACCTCAGATCTGAGGGTTTTCCTAGTCACAGATGCTGGAACTTAATCCAGGGACCAAGGTGAGTCCTGTTTGTTCATACTTTGACCAAGTGGAGGCCAGGATAGCAGGCAGCAAAGGACAGTCCAGGTACAATGTGCAAAGAGCTACCTGAGGAATGGACTGTGAGTCACTGTCCCTGATGGGGGAGAAGAAGCCAGAGATGGAGAGGCTTCCAGGTGTTAGTGATCAGAGTCAGGGCCCTAAGGAGCAAGGATTGGCTAGGTCTCCAGGCTGAGAGAAGACAGCAGACAGAACCACCCCTTAGAGATGTGCATATCACTCAATATGTCTGCTGTGACTTATGCAAGAGCTCTAAGATGAGAAGAAAGCAAAGAAAATGCTCAAGTCTGCCTATTTACTCTCTAATCAAAACTCCCTCCTCCTGGAAAATGTTCAGGCCGGTTAAAGTTCAACTCCCCAGTGGGGACACTCCTTCCATCCCCTTTCTTCTTCCCAGGATGGCATCTGGCACCAGGTGCAAGCTTTACTGGTCTCCTGGCAGTGAGGGACAGGATGACTAGTCCACTGGGGGTCCTGCTAGGCTGGGCTCTGCCACAGGGGGCCAGTATGGTGTCTGCCCATATCTATTAAGAGGTAACCAGCCTTCTTTGTCCTTTGTCATGAATGGCACACCCAGCTATCGACTGTGACTCCACCAAGGAAGCTCATCCCCAGGGTCCTTGTTGCTGGCAGCCTCCCCTTCCAGACTCTGGGCTTCAACAGCTCTGGTTGTCTATGCAGCCATTCAGCATTCTCACCAGGGCTCACGGGAACTGCTGGCTCCCTGCTATGGGGCCCAGCCAGAGACACAGCCCCTCCAATCAGTGCTCCACAGTCATCCCTGGACCACGGTGCACGTGCTCACACAGGGCCTTCTGGAGAGGGTTACAGCACCCCACCCCCAGCTAGTGTTCCCCACCATGTCCTCAGGCCCCCATACCTGCTTCTGAAGGTTTTACTCTACCCAACATAAGGCATGCATGCACACCACTTACATCCCACTCCAAGAAGGAGAGTCAGGATATACACTCCTCGCCTCACTGGGCTCTTTCTCTATCCTCTCTTCTCCGTACTTCTGGGCCCAATGGGTTGGGCTTTCTTCTCTCTACCCACCATGTTTCATCCTTTGGGCCTCACAGCTGAGCCTTAACGATGGAAGACTCAGCCTCTCTACACTGGGGAAGAAACTCATCTGAGTCAGATGAAATGTGGCTACAGGAAAAGTGAAACCCAGGGACAGCCACTTACAGGAACTCTTCAGTTCACAGTCTTAAAAAATGTCTCCCCTCTACCAAACTTAAGTGACTGAGAGATAATGAGGAAGTTCACACTTAGAGCATAAATTAGAAGTTATCAGACATTATCAGGTTATAAGCAATCGCCATGACATGTCAGCAGCCACCATCTCCACCCCACACAGGGTTGGCTGGATCTCTGCCGCCCGTGGCCCACCACCACATTCTGTGCATTCAAGAAAACCTCTCTCTGGTGTTACCCAGTTACTATTTTTCAAATGCATCATCAATTTAAAACACCTCATAAAAATGTAGCTGTTTTGATGGCTTCAAGTACATAGACTCAGAAATAAATGATGAGCACAGAGATGGTTTTATTTATTTTAATCCAAAGTTTGACCACCCGAAGCATCCTGGGAAAATCTCTATCTTCTGCTAATAGGACAGGGGAACCTACTTCAGGATTAGGGTGTTCAGCCCCACTTGCTAGTGACAGAAAACCATTTCAGATCCTTTATCCTTTCCTTCTGCTCCCATTTCAACACTATGTGGTTTATCTATAGACACAGAGTTCATTTCTAAGCTACATCTTAGATATGGGTTTCACGGAATGAAAAGTTCTTTCATAGCTTCACAGAACTGGAAGAATGAACACTCTAAGTGATTCATTCCCTTCTCTGCAAATCACCCCTGTGCGTGTTTGATAGGGAAGTCTGAGCTTCCTCCAGTGTATTTGACCTGGATCTCCCCCTTTCTCTTCCCAATTCCTTCCTACCACAGAGCTGTAAATTATTATGACTCCAAAGGCCTTCCTCTTTCTTGATGTAAAAATTCAGCACTACTTTTAGGGAAAAGACGGCAGTAACTAGAAAGTAACATAATTCACAGATTTGCCTTCAAAAAGAAGAAAAAGTGTTGAACACCGAGGGAAGGAACTCTTTCAACTTCTGTGCTTGTTGTAGCCTAGTTTAGAGGTTTCAAAACAAGATTTTCCAAACTATCCACACACTGTAATTCTCTAGTACACCCCTTGGAAGGCACACACTTATATTTGATCTGCGTGTTCTACACTCATTCTGTGACTGCAGGAAAGTCATCTCATTTTGTAGTGAACTTAAATTATTTAAATCTGATCTAAGCTTTTTAATCTGTGCATTCAGATCCAGGTGACTCCTGGAAGTATTCCAAGAGAGCAGGCCATTACAAAGAACTTGTCAAGGGGCACCCAAGTGGCTCAGTAGGTTAGGCATCTGCCTTCGCCTCAGATCATGATCCCCGAGTCCTGGGACTGAGCCCCAAGTCAGGCTCCCTGCTCAGTGGGAGTCTGCTTCTCCCTTTCCCTCGGCTCCTCTGCCTACTTATGATCTCTCACTAGCTCACTTCCTCAAATAAATAAAATCTAAAAAAAAAAAAAAAAAAGGGCTATTGTCAAATTTCATGAAATCCAGCCCCAAGTGCTGTTACTAAGATAGTACTAACTCTTCCATGCCAAATAAGATCATCCAAAATGCCTACCAAGTACCTCAAAGCTCATATGTGACTTTGAAAGTCAGAGATACAGTCTATACATAAATAGACAAGAAAATGACCTCATTCAGAGCCCTCGGCAAGCTAAAGGAAGACACAGGAATATGGACAGAACAGTCTTGAAGAAGAGGGAATGAAATGTATAGAAATGGTCAACTCCCTACGGAGGGGTACTCTTCAAAAGTATGATAAAAAGTCCAATTCTAAACCAGCTCCTGCAGTACTTCAAAGCAAGAGTTTCAGAAACGAGCATCTGTGCCCCCAGCAGTGCCTGCTACCCTCAGCCCACCTGTGCCTCCCCAGGCCCTCGAAGGAGACAGAGTTAGGATACTACCTCACCAGCTACAACCTTGGTCCCAGCCACCTGAGTTTGGTCATTGTTTCTCTGAAGGATTGTCCTAGACACCCCAGGGTTGTAGTTTTATTACTGCTATTATTATAATTACCTTATAATCATCATCATCATCATCATCATCATCATCATCACTTAGCCTTTCAGTGAAAAAAAAAAGGCTTGAAGCTTGGTGGGCTATTCTGGGTTTCAGAGATGGCACAGAGAAACAAGCAATTATGCTGCTCTCAGCCATTTACTAAGTAAACTGTAAGGCAGCCAGTATTGAGTGTGGCCCAGAATAAGAGAAGGCTCCGCCACAAGTCCAGGCAGCAATGCAAGCCACTCCGGCCCTTCATTTATGCAGGAACCAACACACCCGGTGACATACAAAGTGTCTGTAACAAATAAAGATGCTGTCCAGGACCTCTGGGAAGTTCTAGGAGAGGCTCCACAGACCTCAAAGGGTATCAGAACACAGCCATGCTCTCTCCTCCACATAACTGCTCTCCTTGTCAGAAACAGCTCATGTTTGTTACCAGGCCCTGGTACTGAACACCTGACAGTAGGACGCCGAGAGACCCTGTAACCAGCAGAACCTAGCTTTGAGCCTCTCATTAGGATAGGCAGATGCAGTAGGCATCCACTGTCAAGTGAAAATGGTATATAAGAAATCAGGCTCAAGCACTCTCAGGTGGTATAAGCAGCGTGGGCAGGTGTCTTCAACTGCTGGGTCTTCCATATCTGTTGCTTTCTCCTCTCCCTCAATCCACACCTATATCCTCAAAGGAAGTTCCTGATGATCAGCCAATATGAGGAAAACCCCCAAGCCTGATTTTAGACAATTCTATGAGATGTCTTTTGCACCAACCCAAAGGCGGGATCTGTAACCTCACGGCCCTGCTGACAGGGTGGCCCCGGAGAAAAGCAGTGAAGGGTAATCCTTCTGGTGGGCAGGATTCCAAGCAGCATATTGATTTTTCATATTGTTTGAACCAAGAGTTGTCTGGAAGGATATACACCAATTCATGGGCAGTAGCTAACATGTGAAAGAAGAGGATCAGGAAGCCAGTTACAAGGAGGTCTGAGGAAGAAGTGTGTGGGTGATGGGCCTCCTGGAGAGCACAGCACCACCTGTCTCAACATCTTTGTGGAAGCTCTCTGTAATCAGGTGGACAAGATGACAAGTGTGAAGGTGAGGCAGCCTCTTCCCCAATCTCTCTCCAGTGGACTCTTGTACAGAATGGACATGGCAGCTGGGTCCACGTTTGGCTACACGTGGGTCCAACTCTCAGACTCCCTCACTGCAGCCCCATCTGACTATCATCACTGCTGAGTGCCTGTCTTCCCTGTAGCCAAAAACAGTGCTGAGCCCTTCCCCTGGGTGTGGAGGTGAGGAAACCAGTCAACCACCTGGTAGAGAGTGATTACACTAGACCCCTTCTGTCACACTGAGAGCAGTGGTTCGTCCCTGCACTAGAAACACACGGATTTGCCAGCTCTGTCTATAATGCTTGCCTGCATCTTCCCCCCCACCATCACTCACAGGATACTTAATTCACCGACATCTTCCCTTACCCCACTCCACATTGTGACTGACCAAGAAACTCAATTTACAGCAAAAGAAGTTTGGCCATGGACTCATGTCCATGAATTCACTGATCTTACCAATATGCTGCATCACCTGGTGACATGGGGGAATGACCTATGGATGACACCTGGCCCACCAGCTTTCTATCTCTGGACCAGAAGACTGTTCAAAACCCCTCTCTGATCCGATCCTTTTTAACTCTGTGGTTTCTTCAATGACCCAGGTCCAAGTGTAATAAATAGGATTCTTTCTTTCTTTCTTTTTTTTTCGTTTCTTTTCTTTCACTACAATATACTGAAAGTTGAAATAAATTTTAAACTAGACTGGAGTGTACATTTTCAAAGAGAAAACAGTTTTGAATAGAAGAGCTTATAATAAAACATTGTGCTGGGCTAGGCCTTTCAAACTGTGGTTATGATCAAAGATATACAAGCAATAGCATTTTAAGGAAATGTGACCCTAGATTATATCCTATTGGATAGATGACACAGGGAAGAGTAAAGTTGCTCTAGGAAATTAAAAAAAAAAAATCTCCAAGTCAATACCATGGCAGGAGGGAAATTATTTAATGATCTTTAACATTAGCCTGATCTGTGATGGTTTCACAAACCCAGCAATGAAGTAATACATCTTCCATCAGCAGGGGGTTCAGAGACACATGTTTTAATTACTCTTAGCTACTTCGAGGATAATTAAAGGTGTGTTACAGAATTCTATAGACAAGATTACAGAACTCTGAGGCATAAACTAACTAAAATAGCTACGGCTTTATTTTAAATAAAGTGGTTCAGCAATTTGAGAGAAGTTAGGGAAGGTAGTTTATTTCTAAGTAGTAACGCCCATGGACATTTAATTCAAATTGGATATAAGTGAAAATTTTTTCTTCCTTTTTCTCCTCAAAGGCCAAAGGTAACATCCTAAAAGCATAACCTGAGTGCTCCGTAGTGTGGCCAGTGGTATCTGCTGCAGTGTCTGTCCACTGATTCTTCAGTCAACAAACACCACTTGATTGCCCACACGTACCCGGAGATATGACAAAGGAAAACTGAGACATAAAGCCTGCAGTCCTGCTCTTCATTTCCAGACAGCAATGAGAGATCCCCTCCTAACACTGTGTATTCCTATCTGACCCAGATGGGGCACCTCTCCTGTACCATCTCTTTTTTTTTGAGTTCTCAGTTCTGCAAAACAGTTCTCAACCAGGAACAATGTTGTAGGTGTTCATCAGAAGGCACCTCTAACCGCTGTCCGCCCCTTCTCATTCTTCTGAGTTTTTCCTTTAGAACTTTTGTGTGGTTTTCAGTATCCCCCAAAATTCCCACATAAGAAAAGTTGGAAGACATGATAATGTCTTAAAAGAAAACTAATCCCAAGACACTATCAAACAAATACAATGGGTACTAACACATTGCTTCCCTGAAGTGCCATGTGTCCCACTCTTGGTGGGGACTGCTGTTGTTTTTGCCCAATTATACACAGAAGCATGTGTCTTTTTCCACTAAACCCCTGATCTCCAGTGTACTTCCACGTTAGTAGCATCCCTTTTAGGCATTATTCTTAATGGTTATATTACATTTTGTCCCATGTATATATCTATTGACCTATTCCCAGCATCATACATCTGGGTTGATTCTAATTTTGGACAGTTTCACAGAGAATGATGATACACATCTTTGTATACAAAGGGTTTTCCACATTAAGGACTTTTCCCCTGTAGGCTAAATTCCCAGAAATGAAGTGGCTAAGTCTAAGGTTACAATACTGAGGCTCCTGAGACACATTTTTCAGGCATCTGTCTGAAGGGCAGCATCTTAGCCATGAAGCCACCTTCATGAGGAAAACCTGACAGAAATGACAGTCCGCCTACAATGGATCTGTCTTATTTGTACAGGCTCACTGGGGCCATCGCTTTACACTAAAATTAGGCCTTAGTTTCTATACTGAACCCCAAACCATTTTGTAGATTTTTTTTTAAACCTGTTTTTGCTGCTGACTAGATTTTCAGTAAGTCCCTACCTGAGAAAGGAGTGCTGTATGCCCCTAAATTGGCCATGTTACAAAGGGATGGCATTTTCTCCAATTTTTCTGATTTTGCCACATTTATCTGATGTAATTACTAAATACTGAACACCTGTCCTCCCAAGTCTCGAAAGCTTATTTCTAAGACAACTTCCAAATAATGAGTCCAAAAGGGCAAAAACTTGAGATCTCAGTCTCTGTGTTTCTGTCTGGCAATTAAGTGAATTTCTCACATGTTTTCTAACAGAAGAAATGGAAACACTCCAAGACATCCTTTTCCACTGGGAAGGTAATTATTTGAGGAGTTCTTCTATGAACCTGGAGAAGAATCTCTTGAAGAAAATTAAAGCCAGATGGCTACAGCTATCTATCTTCTGGGTTATAGTCCAGGGATCCCCTCTATTCAAGAAGGATACACTGAAACTATTTCCAGTAAAATATTGTGGTCACCTAGGACTTTCACACTGTGGTTATATTCAAAGATATATAAGCAATAGCATTATAAAGAGATTTGACCCTAGATCATATCCTATTGGACAGATAACAAAGAGGTGAGAAGAGCTGTTCTAGACAAAATTCTTGACTTGCTTCCGACCAACAGAGTGCTAGGTGCTATGCAAAATAAGTTTAACTCTTCCTGTAAAATGATATTCAATTCAGCTATGGGAAAGCATTTAAATAAATTTAGAACAACTTGGGTGTGTGCATGTACTTTTTAACTGTATATTTCATTAAATCTAAGTATGAATCAAGTAATTCTGATGAAAATTTAGCATCCAAATTAAGATTTTCCATGACTGAAAAATACACACCAAATTTCAAAGAGTAGTATGGGGGAAAAAAGATGGTAAAACAAGGCATTAATAATTTAATTATTAATAATTTTATAATCACTTAATAATAAATATTTATAATGGGTTTGTGTATTATGCCAAGAGAAATAAGTCAACCAGAAAAAGACAATTATCATATGATCTCACTCAAATGTGGAATTTAAGAAACAAAACAGAGGATCATAGGGAAAGAGGGGGAAAAATATAACAAGACAGAACCAGAGAGGGAGACAAACCATAAGAGACTCTTAATCATAGGAAACAAACTGAGGGTTGCTGAAGGGCAAGGGGTGGAGGGATGGTTGCCTGGCTGATGGGCATTGGGGAGGGTATATGTTACAATGAGCACTGGGCATTATATCAGACTGATGAATCACTGAACTCTACCCTTGATACTAATAATACACTATATGCTAATTAATTGAATTTAAATGGAAAAAATGAAACAAAAAAGAGAATGGGTTTGGGGAGATCAGGGGTTCATTTTCAAAGAACTGATGTGGAGATAAGTATTGCATATCCAGAGAGGTCAAGTAGGTTATGCAAGGAGTTTGGGAGAGAAGTCCAGTCTGGAGGTAAATGTTTGAGGCTCACTGACATAGATGGGACTCAAAACAATGATACAAGAGCTTGGTGAGGTCTGTAGGGAGGGAATATAAATAAAAAGGCAAAGCAGGGGTGCCTGGGTGGCTCAGTGGGTTAAGCCTCTGCCTTCAGCTCAGGTCATGATCTCAGGGTCCTGGGATGGAGCCCCACATCGGGCTCTCTGCTCAGCGGGGAGCCTGCTTCTCCCTCTCTCTCTGCCTGCCTCTCTGCCTACTTGTGTGAGCTCTCTCTCTCTCTCTCTCTCTGTTAAATAAATAAATAAAATCTTCAAAAAAAATAGGCAAAGGGGATCAAAGACTCAGCCATGGGGCACTCCAACATTCAGAGGTCAAGCAAATGACAAAGAAGCAGCTGAAGAGAGGAGAAAGAACCACAAAGGATGTGGAAGGAATTTATGAGTCCATCCTCCACACCTAGGGGGAAAAGTATATCAAGGAAAAGAGGCTGACTGGCTGAGTCAAACGGTGCTAATGGAGCAAGAAGGATGAGGACAGGAGCAGCCCTTGTGTTCAGTAAACTGGGGTCCTTAATCATTGGGCAGTTGCTGGTGAAGTTGATGGAATTGAGCTGGCAATCTGCAGGGGTGGGGTTAACAGACAATGGGAGGAGAAAATTAGCAGACAGTGAGTCTAGACCACTCTCTTTAGCAGTTTTTATATACAGGAAAGCAGAGAAACAGAGCCATAGCTAGAGGCAGAAGGGAGTTACAGGGGGAGTGTTTTCCAAGAAAGGAGAAATAACGTCTTTGTAAGCCAGTAAGAATTACCTGATAAGGAGAGAAAACTGGAAATATAGAGGGAGAATCCCTGGAGGGATACCCTTAAGTATTCAAGGCAGGTGGGCTGCAGGGCGGTGGAGTGGAGGGTCTGACTTTAGATCTGAGCACAGATATTTCATGGTTAGTGCCAGAACACAAGGCAGACTATGTGGCTACAGATGAAGGCTGGTGGGCGATGGTAGAGTCTGTGGGAGGCCCTTCCCCCGCAGATGGCTCCGGCTTTTTCGGAGAGAGTGGCAGCAGGGACACTGTGAGAATGAAGATGGAGAGAAGGTGTGCATGTCTGAGGCAATGGGGGAGTTCGAGAGGGCCAGGCCCAGAGAAGGCTCAGGCAGCGCTAAGGATCCACCCCATGTTCATGGTCATGCAAGGCCAGTCGACTGCTTGTGAGTGTTCCTTTGGCCACACTCCCCAGCACTGATGCAGGCAGGAGGATGCAGAGATAGGGAATGAACCACTCTGGGTGTCTGCTGAGTGAAAAGGAGGCGGTCTGGGTTGGGTATGTGAACTGAGGGTATAGTCCAAGGGTTGATTATAGGGCACACAATGAAATACAGGCTGGAAAAGGCAGTAGGACAGGACCTCAAGGGTCCAGGGTCATGGACTGAAAGTCAGGAGATGGAGGGACTGTTGGAATTAGCGGAAGAGAGGGAAAGACTTGGAAGATGGAAGTTGGTTCTCAGAACACATGATGAATGAAAGAGATTAGGAAGATTGGCCACTACTGGGAATGAGTGTCCATCTGTGACTATGGAAGTCAGTGGCAGGGTGGGGTGGAAGACAGAACTTGGAGCAAAGCAGGTCAAGGAACTGAGAGGCCCAGATGTTAGAAGGATCCTCTCCCTGTATACTGAAGTGCCAGGACTAAGGCAGGAGCGATGCTGCAGGAAGCAGTAGAGAAGCTGGAGCTGAGGTCATCAGGAACTGAGGGGGAGTGGCCCTGGAGACCAGGAGGCTGACATATAGGGGTGAAGAGCATGATGAGATGAGTCCTGGTCCATTCAAAGCAAAGCGGAGGTGGGACCACAAGTGATAAGGGGCAAGAAGGAGGGGTGTTTCAAGTTTACTCTTGACCAGGTCAGTGGAGAGCAGGAGGCCAGGGTAGACATGATCTTTAACCCAGTGTGAGGGGCTCCTTTCAGCCTTTATTGAGGAGGGGAGCAGGGCACTCCCTCAGTCTCGGAGGAAGCCCAGTGTTACTTAGGCTCACAAACACCTGTTGCCCTTTATGATACAGGTGGGTAGCGCATCTGGGGAGGGGCAGCCTGAGGTCCAGAGCATGGTCACTAACCTGGCCACTCATTTGTTCTCCTTAATAAAGAACCCAGAACTGGACTGCCAGGTCAGTCTTCTCCAACTGCTAAGTTCCTGTTAATTGTGAAATTATTTTACGTAAAACATTAAATAAGTGTGTTTAATATGGTTAAGGAAATAAGAGTTTATCAAAGTATAACTTCAAACAAGAAACTATAAAAATTACCACATTTATTTGAAAAAGTTAATGGAAATTCAGTGAACATATTAAAAAAACAGAAGAGACAAAGCAGAGAAGATAAGTGGTAAATTGGTAAACAGAGCTGAAATAATAACCCAAAGAAAATAAAGTAAGAAAGGAATTTAAGGTCACAGATGATATAGAAAGGAGGTCTAACATGCATCTGATCAAAGTTTCAGGAACAAATAACTGAGAATGGGGAGAAGACATATTCAAAGAAATAATGGCAGAGAATTTTCTAGAACACAGATTAGACAACAATCCTCATATTTAAGAAGTCCAGGTGACTCCTGGGTGGGATAATTGAAAAGAAGCCCATTACCACATACACTGTAGTGAAATTCAGAACAACACAACAACAGAAGGAATTAAAATCAGCCAGGAAGAAAAGACAGATTACTCAGAAGAACAACAATCAGATTGTTAGCTGGATTCTTAGAATGCAACAATAGAACATGGAAAATGGTGGAATAATACTGTCAACGAATTGCACACTATGTGAAAAAAATAATTTAAAAAAAAAGAGTTAAAGTCTGACTAAAACACCAGATAATGCCAACATATAAATTGAGCAGGGAGGGTGATCAGAGTTTAAGTATAAAGTCCTTGAATTGCTCAGGAGGACAGAAATTACTCTGATTCAGTTTGGATTTTGTTAAAGTAAACATGAATGCTGAACTTACTATATCATAAACACTAGAAAACAGAAATTGAGTGTAAAGTTTTTAATAAATGAGGGAAGAAAATGTAATGTGGAGTAGGACAGAGGATCTAAATTATACAAAAAGCAACCAGAGGTAGTAACCAAGTATACGAAAGGTGGGACAAAGTAAAATGGTAAAAAGATCAAAATATATTAACAGTAGCACTGTAAATGAACATAACTTTCATATTAAAACATATAGGTTAAAAAAAAGCAACTTTATGCTCTTTGAAACAGTTTCACAAGTGAAATAAAATATACAACACTATTGACAGTGGGACACCTGGGTGGTTCAGTCAGTTAAGAGTCTGCCTTCGGCTCAGGTCATGATCCCAGGGTCCTGGGATTGAGCCCCACATCAGGCTTCCTGCTCAGAGGGAAGCCTACTTCTTCCTCTCCCTCTGCAACTTCCCCTGCTTGTGCTCACACACTCTCTCTGTAAAATAAATAAAACCTTAAAAATTAAAAAAAAAAAAACTGTTGACAGTGAAAGTATTAGAAAATGATAAGACAGGCAAATACTAAGCAAAAGAAAATTGGCATAGCTCTATTAAAACAGACTTGGGGGGGGGACACCTGGGTGGCTCAGTTGGTTAAGCGGCTGCCTTTGGCTCAGGTCATGATCCAGCGTCCTGGGATCGAGTCCCGCATCGGGCTCCTTGCTCGGCAGGGAGCCTGCTTCTCCCTCTGCCTCTGCCTGCCGCTCTGTCTGCCTGTGCTTGCTCGCTCTCTCTCCCTCTCTCTCTGACAAATAAATAAATTTAAAGGAAAAAAAAAAACCAGACTTGGGGCACCTGGTGGCTCAGTTGGTTAAGCATCTGACTCTTGATCTCAGCTGAGGTCATGATCTCAGATCACCCCACCACAGGCTCCCCACTGAGCAGAGCATCTGCTTGAGATTCTCTCTCTCCCTCTGCCCCTCACCCCCTCAAATAAATAAATATATATTTTTAAATAAAAAATAAATAAAACAGACTTAAAAACAAAGAGCATTACTAGACATTAACAGGGCTGTTTCATAATATATACTGAGTTGACCCAGAATACACCTAATTACATATTACTTCAAAATAAACAAAGCAGTGTGCCTGGGTGGCTCAGTCAGTTAAACATCTGCCTTTGGTTCAGGTCATGATCCCAGGGTACTGGGATCGAGTTCCATGGTGGGCTCCCTGCTCAGCTGGGAGTCTGGTTCTCTGCCTCTCCCCTGACTCCTGAGCTCTGCCTATCTGTCTGTCTCTCTAGCTCACTCTCTCCCTCTGTGTCAAATAAATAAATTTTAAAAAATTCTTTTAAATATACAAAGCAAAAATTGAAAGAAGCCCAAGATGAAACTGACCAATTCACTTCTATAAATTCCTCCCTCAATAACTGATTAATTAAGCTGCAAAAAAAAAATGAGTAAAGATGGAAGATCTCAATAACACAATTAACTAGCTTAAGCTAATGAACATATACTGGTCACTGCAACTAATTACTTTATTTTCAAGAAAACATGGAAATTTGTAAAAACTGACTATGTACCAGGCCATAAAACAAATCCCAATAAATTTCAAGAATTGGAATCATATAGGCCACATTCTTTTTTTTTTTTTTTTTTTTTTAAAGATTTTATTTGACAGATAGAGATCACAAGTAGGAAAGAGAGGCAGGCAGGGAGAGAGAGGAGGAAGCAGGCTCTCCACGGAGCAGAGAGCCTGATGCGGGGCTCGATCCCAGGACCCTGGGACCATGACCCGAGCCGAAAGCAGAGGCTTTAACCCACTGAGCCACCCAGGCGCCCCCATATAGGCCACATTCTTTAATCACTATGTACTAAAATAGAAAAAACAATGGCTGAAAAGTTCTGAAAATTCTGAAAATAAAACAAAAGCATGTAAAGGACTTATAAGTCAAAGAGAAAATCATAACAAAAACGTTAAAAACTTACATGTGAACAACAAAAACACTTCAAATCAAAACCGTGGAAGACAGATATTCCTAAGGCAATACTTCAGGCAAATTTATTAGGCTAAATGCATATCTAAGTAAGAGGAAAGGCTGAAAGTTAATGAGTTAACCTTGGAAATTAAAGGGATAGAAAAAGAATGAAGTCAAAGAAAGTAGAAGGAAGGAAATAATAAGGATGAGAACAGAGCTTAATAAAATAAAATACAATATCAAAATAGAGAAAAGAAAGCCAACAGTCGGTTCTCAGGAAAGTCTGAAAGGAATCTGTACCTCTGCTGAGACTGAGGAGGAGAAAAAGAGGGCTGGGGCTTCTGGGGTGGTAGGAAGTGCTGGCCAACACTACAGGCATTCTTAACCCACTGTGACCCAGAAGGAACTTGGTCATGTGCCCAACCAAGGGCTCCTGCCCTCCTGAGAAGTGGTCTTGACTGAACACCCATAGCACATCTCTGTGTCTCCCTGGCACCACCAGTGGCTCTCACTTCTTCAGGCAGCCCTTCCTTTTGGGGGAAGCAATTTTAACCATCTCCCCCATTTGCCAAAAATGGCGTTGGATTTTTTGTTTCTCATTTTCTTCATTGTTTTAGATCATTTAAAGAAAACAGAAGAGGGGAAATAACAGCATTGTATTGCCATTTGCCACCAGCAGCCGTCTGAAGGGAAGGAAACTGAGGCAGTAGAAAAGGAAGCATGAGGTACCTGGAAGCTGTGGGAGAAAGGATTCAGAAATGGGAGCACAAAGGGACACTAAGGGGATCTCCACAGCATTCGGGCACCAGACTGTAAGACCTGCAGTCCTGGGAGAGGCCTGACATTTACTGGACTGTAAAGCTGAAAAATCAACTGGCAGATTTTTAGAATAAACAAGGATTCAATTAAAAATAGCATTTTTAAAATTTTTTCTTCTAATTGGCCATAAAAGAAAGACACAAATCTTGAATACTCTGGTTACATGTCATTCTAGTAAATCCAAGTCCCTAATGATCAATAAATTGCTTTGCAAAAAAAAAAAAAAAAAAGCAAAACAGCCAAACCACATTTATATAACACAAACATGAAAGAGCACCTACCACATCTTTTGAGTCTGGAGCTACACAGAAAAAGTGAATTGATGCTTGAGACAATGGTCTTCATCAAGAGGAGGTTAGGAAGAGGTTTGGGGCTAGAAACACTGTTTCTCCAGACTGGGAAATCTTCAGAGAAAACCGTGTAAAGAGATGGGTTATTTTCCTTCTCTGCAGTGTAAGTATCACTTCCTGTAGTAAGAGGAGGTTAGGAAGAGGTTTGGGGCTAGAAACACTGTTTCTCCAGACTGGGAAATCTTCAGAGAAAACCGTGTAAAGAGATGGGTTATTTTCCTTCTCTGCAGTGTAAGTATCACTTCCTGTAGTACAGATACCTAGGCTTCCCAGCGGAGAAAATGACCCTGCACACTTTGACGTAGTTACATTTTATACCAAAAAGAAAGAACCACATAAGATGACGTGGTCACCTGAGCCACAAATCAGTGTCAAAAGATTATTTGGAGACCTGGGCAAACAGCGACATCAGATCCTGAGCCGTGGACCCCTCTGGCTTCCAGGCACCTGCCCTTCCTTGCATGTCTTACGTTCTTTTCTGAAGTGTCTGCTCAGTGAGATTAAATTGCCATCCCACAGAATGGATTTGCACATCCCAGGGGCAGTTTCGTGTCTGTCGTGTCTGTGGCATCATGCTGTGAATCACAGCCACAAAAGAACTTTCTATACAGTGTTTTTGTTTCCCCAGCTGATGATATATAAATACAGGCAAAAAATTTAACTCACAATTACTTACCGAAGGTAATGGGGGAATAGAACACATGGTTGAATACCAAACCAAAAACAGTTTTCAGACGGCATTTAGGCAGTTTCATCAAGCTTTTTTTATGCTCCTGACACAAATGCAGACTTGATTCTCAGAGAACACTCGAAGTGGGACAGGTTTCTCTCAGGGAAGTTTCCAGCCTGTCCCCAACCAAGCTCATGTTCAGCCTTTTCCCCACTAACCTTTTCGCGGTTTCAGGCTATTCTGGTCTTACTGTCACCAGCAACTGATCGCATAAACTCTTCGGCATTAAGGTATTCGTGGCACTATATTACTCTAGAGTTATTCCCCCAGCCTTCTAAATTTTACAAGATGAGACAATGAAAAGGAACAACTATGCAGTGGCGGAAGCCACCCCCTGGGATGGGGAGGCTGAGCAGAGGCACGTTTCCTGTTCTCTTCACTAGGGTCCCATCTCCTTTTGCAGGCTCCTCTGAAAAAGCACTACTAAACAGATTACCTTTTACTTAAACTCTTACCAATTCTCCTAAGCTAAGGAAATATTGATATGATGTTTATGATTTATACTTACATATAATCAGTTCTAATGGTGTAAATTTCAAAATGAAACAGTCAAAAGCCTCTGAGTTTTCTCAATGAATTTTAGGATATTCATGTACATATAAACATACATACATTTATACTTTTTCCTTTAACACCTTTGTTCCTCCTTCTCTGATATTATTGTTTCCTTGCCATGACAAATGTTATCTGTACACACTGCCACAGAAGTTTAAATGACCATGATCACTCTGGGGAGCAATTTGGCACCAGGTGGTCAAGCTGTAAGTGTGTATAAAATATGATCATGCAATCCCACTTTTGGGCATATATCCTCAAGATTTTCTTTTGCTTGTGCTTAAATACATTTCAAAGATGTTTACTGCATGCATGCAATAGACAAAAAAACAATACAGAAGTAATCTCAAATCCATCATAGAGGAACAGATCTTTTAAATATGATAGTTTCATAACATGGAATGATATTTAACATTAAAATATGAACATGATTTGTATAAAACAATCTGCTCTATCAAAAACACCCAGTGATAATACAAGTTTCTTTTACAGAAAGTAAAAGAGTGGCTCAGTCGGTTAAGTGTCTGCCTTCAGCTCAGGTCATGATCCCAGGGTCCTGGAATGTAGTCCCACTTTGGGCTTCCTGCTCAGCCAGAGTCAGGTTACCTTCTCCCTCTGCCCCACCCCTGTTTATGCTCTCTTTCTTGCAAATAAATAAATAAAATCTTTTAAAAGGAAGGAAGGAAGGAGGGAAGAAAGGAAGGAAGGAGAGAGAGGCAGGGAGAGAAAAACACCGTCATGGAAAACTTTATAGGGAAGTCTACTATGAAGAACCAATAAACATGAAGATATGTTCTGCCTTGCTAGAAAAAAAAAACCAACAAAATAAAAAACAAGAGTCTTGGGGTGCCTGCGTGGCTCAGTCGCTAGACACTGCCTTCAGCTAAGGTCATGATAGTCCCATGTCGGGATCCCTGCTCAGCAGGAACCTGCTTCTCCCTCCCACTCCCACTGCTTGTGTTCCCTCTCTTGCCGAGTCTCTGTGAAATGAATAAATAAAATCTTAAAAAACAAACAAACAAGAGTCTTTGTGAGATTGAAAATGATGATGAATAATCGTGTTTAATACTGGCAAGGCATGGGGATCTGGCACATTTGTACATGATTAAATTGCAAAATAAATTTATAAACTTTCCTAGAGGGTTATTTGGCAATATGTATAAAAAATTTAAGGAAAAGTAAACAACTTTCAACAAAGTAATTCATACTAAGGAAACAAACATGTATAGAAGGATGAAGTTACAATAGTGTAAAGTACTTAATGTTTTAAAGAATGATTTTGTTGAATAAATTATGGTACCTAAAAGAAACGAGTTATGAGGAGGACAAAAATAATGACACAGAAGAATAATCACTGACATTAACATTACTTCTATGTTGTTGAGTTTAAAAAATGATATTAGAGGTGTTTAAAAATCATATTCAAATGGTCATTATTATTCAAGAGATTATTCAAGATATTATTCAAGATATCAGGAAAGTGTTACTGAAAGTGAATCCACTTAAAATGGAGATCAAGATTTCACAGTAAATAATGGAAAATTAGAAGTTTTGATTAACACTATATTTGAAAAAAAATAAGAAAATATGTTTTATTTGATATTTCACCAAATTTTGATACCAGTATTTAATCCTAAAATTCATGTTGAAGCCTAAGGTGTCAAGGATAACCAAGACAATTTTGAAGAAAAAGGCTAAGAAGAAAAGAATTATTATAAAGCTTTAATAATTCAGTGAAATGGTATTAGCTCAGGAATCACAAAGAGATGAATAGAAAAAAGCAGCGTTCAGAAACAGATCCAAAAACATAACAGAAATTGATATATGACAGAGATGGCAACAAAATAAGTGAGAAAATAGGTAACTATTCATTAAATGATAATGGGAAAAGTAGTTTTCTGTATGGAAAACAATTAGATCCCTGCCTCACACAACACAGAAATATAAATTTCAGGTAAGTATAAGATTTGAAAGTTTTATCTGGGAAAAACGGCAATGTACAGAAAAGAACTCTGAAAACCAAAATATATTTTTTTAGCAATCTCTAAGGGAGGGGTGCCTGGCTGGCTCAGTGGGTAAAACTCTTGATCTCACGGTTGTGAGTTCAAGCCCCACACTGGGTGCAGTGATTGCTTACAAACAAAATCTTTAAAAAGCAAACAAAAAACCGCTACAGGAAATGCAAGCAAAAAAGCAGTGAAACACATTTCATGCTTATTAGATGAACCAAAATTAAAACATCTGATGGCACAAAGTAATGGGGATGCAAGGAGCTTCAGGACAGTGATCGCAGGAGTAAAAAGTGGCCCAGCAACTATAGAGGACAATTTCCAAAACCCAGCTACAGATAGATGTTGATGTAAGCATATTCTCCCACCCAGTTATTCTACGTCTGGGGATATAAATCCTAGACACACATACACTTGCATAAGACTTTATCAAGGATATTCCCTGCGATATTTTTCATAACAGCAAAAGGGAAAAACATCTTTTTGTCCATCAATGATCCATATTCAAACTCTGGTATACCAAACAAGGAAATATTATGTTAAAATGTATCAACTAAACTTATGATTATCAACAAATGTTATCAACGTATGTTTAAAAACAATGTTGGGTGAAAAACAATTACAAAAACAAATAACAGACCTCCATTTACATAAAATTTTAAACATAAAATAAGACTACACATTCTGGTGGGCCCACGCTCAGTCCCAATGTTGCAGGTTGCAGGGACTCAATCCCAAACTCTCATCCTTCACTGTCTGGATTTACCTCTTGCTCAGCAGGAAGTTTCTACGTAATGGCAATCCCATACTTTGCCCTAAGTAGCTACTACGTGCAAGGCTCTCTACCAGATGCCAGGGAAGACAGAAGAAGAATTGTGCAGAGCTCCTCTCACCCCACATAAGGGCATACAACTCAGCTGGGGAAGTCGTCTGGGAGACTTGGCGCTCAGTCCTTGCTCTGGCTCACATAATGTAAAACTCAGAAAGAGTGCTTCCAGGCCCAGTTCCTTCATCCAGAAAATGAGAAAGCCACCCTCCTCCTGTGATGAAGATTAACTGAATATACATATGTAGGGTCCAGCACATGGCAAGTATACAGCGCTCTTGGCAACCACAATCATGGCAGCCAGTGCACGAACACAATCTTCTAAGCAGCATCTCCATCACACCGATGGTAAAAAGAAAAGGCACTGGATGGGTCTGCTTGGCCCTCTCCACAGCCGGATACAACAGCCCCCACCCTGTGGTCTCCCCTTGGGACTTGGCCCCCACCCTGTGGAACACAGAGGGTATTTCATGGGGCAGCAATTTGGCTACACCCATGCCTCTTTATTTTTCCAAGTTCACCATGGATAGTGCTCTGTGAAAATAGCTACCTGCCTCGGAAAAGAGAACTCCTTCTCTCACACCTTTGGGGGAATTCTGGGGTGAAAGGAGACCAAGAAAATCACAACACACTTAAGCTAGTTTCTCAGCCAATTCTCTTTAAAATTCCAAGGACACAGATGCCTGGGTGTCACAGTGGGTTAAGCATCTGCCTTCGGCTCAGATCATGATCCCAGGGTCCTGGGATGGAGCTCCACATCAGGCTCCCTGCTCTGCTCTGCTCTCCCACTCCCCCTGCTTGTGTTCCCTCCCTCACTGTGTGTCTCTTTGTCAAATAAATAAACAAAATTTTTTTAAAAATAAAATAAAATTCCAAGGACATGCTGCAGTTCCATATTACCCAAGAGAGGGCAACAACATCTCAGCTCCCCATTCTCCAACACACAGGTGCCTCCAACCCACAAGCCACCTCCTGAAAAGCTGGGACAGGGTTCGATCCATGGACTTAGAGTAGCAGGTACCAGAGGGGAAACTTACCTGCCAAACACAGGAAAAGCCACAGTGTTTGGAAATCATTTCTGGAGATGCTGAACTGTTGGGATTTTATTCCTGGGACTGCTTCCCCAGGACTTGGGAAAGAATGCTGGGTATTGCTGGTCTCCAGCCAACGTGGCGCCACCATGTGGCAATAGCATAAACAGTTTATAAATCACTAAGCCTTGGCATTCTTTGATCCTCTATCAGTTTTAAATTTTGAGAAATTCAAAACATTCCCATTTTTACGTTTCCGATGAGAATTCATTCAAATTTTTAATGTATACTTTACCATGACACTATTTCAGACTTGCATTTTTCAAATACACTCTGAATAAACTGGCTTCAATTTATCAATATCAGCCTGATGTATCTGGGGTCTGGCTTGGTTCACCACCCAAGAACCTATTGGGGGGAAAGGAGGAGACAACCAGTGTAGACTCCACCCAGCTCCTAAAACCAAATTCTCCCTCCTAGATTTCTGGACTGGCTTACCTACAACTACCTTTGGTTTGCATACATTAAAAGAGGAGGTAGAAAATCATCCAGCAGTTTCATTTTAGCTTTGAAACTAAACTGGTGAAAGAAATAATAATAGGAATAAAAATAAAACTCGCCTGACAAAACAAAGCCGGATGATGATTACCCTTGGGAGACAGTACCTATAGAGGACGGGGGAGACTGGGAGTATTCTAGGTCTTATTCTGGGCACTGTTTACACAGGGGTGTTCAGTTGGTGAAAATCCAGAGTGTACACTTCATATCTATGCCATTATGTCATTATGTCATAGCTTAATATAATATTAAAACAAAGCCACCAAGTTCTGACCACTTGTCCCTCTTTAACTTGCCTTTGGGACAAAAGGCTGTGCAGATACAAAATGAACTAAGAACAGGGGATGCACGTTTCTCTCAGTTATTTCAGTCTTTGCCAATTGATTTCTCCAAAGGCCAAGGCCACAAATGCTCTCCTTTTGCCCCTTTGGAAGGAGAGGAAGGAGAAAGGACACAATCTAGACCACTGTGAGTTTACATTGCTGGACCTGGCTAATACTTCACTTTTCCAAAAAATGAGCAGACTCTGGAGCAGCCAACTGCCTCTCCCCTTCCCCCTTCACACGAAACCAAGGCCACAAAGATATCCATGTCTCCACAGAGACACACTTCAGTTCCACAAAGACAACCATCCCACATACACACACACAGACACAGTGCCTCACCACCACCAGAGACAGCCCAAACCCCACAGAGACAGCTAGCTTCCAGCCCACGTACCACAGATGGGGTAAGGGGACATTGTGAGAGATGTGGCTACCCACGGACAGGTAAGGAACAGCAACTGGAAGATGAAATGTAGTATTTTCAAAGTCTTACCAAACTAAATTTCTCTGGAAAGATTTTTAGATCTAATAAGGTCCCAGAGACTGCTGTTAAAAAAAAAAAAAAAAATCTTGAAATCACCCCCACTTCTACCCACAGCTCAGATCGTCTGGAACATCTTCCTTCTGCTTTCACCTCTACCATGTCCACTGAACCTCAACTTGGGAAGACTGAAAAGCAGGGATTCTTCTGTTTTATAGATTAAAAAAAAAAAATGAGGCTATTAGTGCCTGGCTGGTTCAGTCCAGTAAAACACTGGAATCTTGATCTTGGGGTCCTCACTTCAAGCCCCACCTTGGGCACAGAGATTACTAAAAAAAAAAAAAAAAAAAAAAGTTGAGTTCCAAAGATGTTTGTCAGACATCACAAAATTATCCAAGTAACTATCTGATCACTGAGTTAGGACGATGTAGCCTGAATTGAAGGGACAGAATAACAATGTCAAAAGAGGGGGGTGACTTTGTTTCCAGTCCAAAGCTCTGAGAACCACCCACAGACCCACAGGAGCTGCCTCAAAGGAGCTGGAGTAAACTGTTCACATCCGCCAACAGTTACACATTCTGCGACTGGACTCCACCCTCCGCAGGGAAAGTGCAACAAACCCAGATCTGGGGGCAGGGAGTAGGGCCGGCAGGATGAAGCCAGGCTCGCGACATTTTCTTAGAGCTGATGAGAGCGAATGTTGACTGAGCCAAGAGCAGAGCGTACACGCTTCTCTTACGGAGTCCTAGGGCCCAAACTGGTGTGTACAGTTAATCTCTCCCATACTTATCCTCGGGAACAGGGCTTATTTGGGAGAAGGAAACGGAGCAG
>PISX010009096.1:0-77775 GCA_004024625.1 Mellivora capensis
AACCATATGATAATTGACTCTCTCTGCTTGACTTATTTCACTCAGCATAATCTCTTCCAGTCCCGTCCATGTTGCTACAAAAGTCGGGTATTCATCCTTTCTGATGGAGGCATAATACTCCATAGTGTATATGGACCACATCTTCCTTATCCATTCGTCCGTGGAAGGGCATCTTGGTTCTTTCCACAGTTTGGCGACCTTCTCAAACTCAACACACACAAAACAGATAATCATATCAAAAAAGATATGAACAGACACTTCTCCAATGAAGACATACAAATGGCTATCAGACACATGAAAAAATATTCATCATCACTAGCCATCAGGGAGATTCAAATTAAAACCACATTGAAATACCACCTCACACCAGTTAGAATGGCCAAAATTAGCAAGACAGGAAACAACGTGTGTTGGAGAGGATGTGGAGAAAGGGGAACCCTCTTACACTGTTGGTGGAAATGCAAGTTGGTGCAGCCACTCTGGAGAACAGTGTGGAGATTCCTCAAGAAGTTAAAAATAGAGTTTCCCTATGACCCTGCAATTGCGCTACTGGGTATTTACCCCAAAGATACAGATGTGGTGAAAAGAAGGGCTATCTGTACCCCAATGTTTATAGCAGCAATGATGAACATTTTTTATTTAGCTTCTTTCAACAATGATGCTGCTCTCATTCATTCTTGGCAGTCTGTTACATGTGTGTGGCCATGGGTGTGCTTTCAGCTGACCGCATTGGTCACTGGGCTGTGACCACACAATTCACAGATGGAGTTAGAAGCTCAAAGAAGTCTTCATACACACAGGGCCTTCTTAGAAATATTCTCAGTGACCACACCCTATCTATCTTCTTAGGTTTAATGAGCTGAGTTTATGAAATATCTTGGTCTGGCTCTAGCCTTTCATTCCTGCTTAAGCTTTCAATTTTCCTATGCTAATTGTCCTGAAAAATAGGACACATATCCTGGCTTATGTCTAGAATGAAGGTAAAACATGTTCATATTTAAATAAAACAGAGGTAAAAAACTTTGAGTGCCAAGATAGGTGAAGGGGAATGATGGGGTAAGAAAAAAGTGGATAGGATTTTCAGTTCTATGGGTAGGTTTAAAAAGGAAATGGTAGTTATGGTTGGTCTGTAAATATAAGTAAGATTTGGCTACGTAAGGATTATAAGATATGCAGAAAGGAAAAGATACTTTGGCTAGACTGAAGGGCAACAAAATGTAGAACAAGTGACTTCATTTGACTTAAGTAAAGTGTCAGGAAGGACAGAAGGGAGAATTAAGTTTAGGTGTGTAGGTTCAGGATTGTCAGGTCGTCTTTTGGACTTTGAACTTCATTTTGTTTGAAATGTGGAATGGCAGATAAGTCACTTCATCAAGGATATTCTTACTGCAATAAAAATCTGACAACTGTTGGTGGAATGGGTTAGACAGGAAGAGACTACTGGCAAGGAGACAGTTTAGGAAGCTATTATAATTCAGGCAGGAGGTAATGATGACTTACACCATGGGAATAATAAGAAGAGGAGAGACAAGGGAATGAGGACCCAGCATACTGCAAAACTAAAACTCACAGGATGTGGCAACTGATTGGTTATGTGGGTTAAGTAAAGAAGAATGAATTCGGAGTTCTAGCTTAGTTGATACAGATATACCAGCTAAGTTTCTTTTCAAGTGACAAGATGTACACTGACTTACTTTAACAAAATGTATTTTTTAATAAAATATTTATTTAAAGGATTTAAAGATGACTAATAGATTGAAAAGAAACATTAAAGACAAGGACTTAGAAAGGACAGGAATGAGCAGACTCTAGGGATAAAAGCACGGCTTACTGAGACCACATCCTTCAGGATGGATCAATTTGAACCATTTAACACACTTGATCATTCCATTAAAGACCTGAATTCAAGGGGAATCTGGGTGAATCAGTCAGTTAAGCAATATACTCATAATTTCAGCTCAGGTCATGATCTCATGGATCATTAGATCGAGCCCCACGTCGGGTTACCCACTCAGCAGGGAATCTGTTTGAGATTTTTCTCTTTCCCTCTACCTCTGCCCTTCCCTCACTGTTCTCTCTCTCTCTCAAATAAATAAGTAAATAAATAAATCCTAAAACAAATCCAAGTTCCATAGAATTAGGGGAGAAGGCATAGGGAGTTAGATTGGGTGGTTGCATGCCTACTCTTTGGCCAGGAAGAAGGCAGGACAGCTTGGCTAATATGCCTATCAACACTGCATGCAATAGATAAAAGTAGTTTCTTAAAGGAAGCTTGAAGTGTTACTATTAGAAGCAGGGCAGAATGTTGACTAGTTGAAAACAAAGGGTATACACTTCTGAGAGAGAAAAATCATTTAGAAAGCTCAGGTTTTGGAATCAAGATGGGTGAAAATTACTTAAGTTCTCACTGTATAGATCATTAAGAACAAATGCACATAATGATAGCACTATAGTAGTTTGCCCCTTGCTCCTTTTTGGGAAAAAAAGTATCTATTGTTTGGGGTAAGTTATATTAAGGAAACATCCATTTATTCTTAGTTTACTAAAGTTATTTTCTAAAATGGCCATAAAATACTGCCAAATATATATTTGACAATTTTGTATTCTTTTTTGTTTTTTTTTTCTTTTGACAATGTTGTATTCTTGTTTACCATACTGTGAGCTAAATTTGCTAGAATTTTAGAAAGGAACTGTAATGACATTCATTAAGTGACTGTTATCTATACTTAGATGTTTTTTCATTTTTAATTATAGGCTCACTTTGTTATGTTTCCTATCCCACATTATTCAGATTTAGCCTGATATATTTAGCAGTACTCTTCTTTATTTTATCTGAACCAGTTTAAATGATTAAATAGATAATCTGTAACTTCAACTTGAAAGCACAGGGGCATAAAATTATATGAAATTTGAGCCATTTGAGCAGCAATTGGTTTTACACTTTTCCCCCTCTTATTCCATGGTTGTTGGGCATGTTAGGCTTTCTAAATCTTCTTGTGTAAGTTTTGATAATTTATAATTCTTTCAGGGAAAGGATGTATTTTACCAAGATGTACCAAACTATTAGCATAGAGTCATCTGGATATAAAATAGGGAGGACATTTAAGAAGAAACTTGAAAATGTATAAAATTTGTGCATGTGTGTGTGCACATGTGTGTGAAATCTGTAGTGTTTGGATGAGACTGGCAAGACCTGGGATGAAAGCAGGTAAAGGAAAGTAATAGAGCTAAGTTAGGATCTGACAATAGAATAAAAATAATAGTAAATGAGAAACACTAAGAATAAAGCCAAGAAGTAGGAGGTTGAACATCAGCATTAAATGCAATCAAGAAGCTCAGAATTCAAGAAAAGAAGAAGGGCACGCATTGTATGGAGCACTGGGTGCTCCCCACTCATGGAGTGCCCACACAATGGAATGCCCCATTCATGGAGCACTATGAATTCTGTTACACTGAAAAGAAATTTTAAAAAAAGAAAAGAAAAGAAAAGAAAAGAATGGGTCCTGGTATGATGAGCAAAATGACAGGTGATCAAGAACCAAAATTCTGGATGCTGAGAAGTTTCCAGAGGAATATTTCAATGTCTTGTGCTTCAGATGAACACAGAGAAATATATTAGTCATGGATCTTTTGATTAAAACAAAACAAAACAAAAAGAGAAAGAAAACAAACAAAAAACACAAGCCTGCCAGGTTAGCCAAAGAAAATGGATTGGCTCATGTGACTCAAAGCTATACAAAGATTAAGACTATCTGGCTAAGATAAAACCTGTTTTTTCCTTTTCATTTCTTGTCTCTGCTTTTAATTCTCTTGGCTCCCATTTCAGGCAGGCCAGCTCTATGCAATGTTAAAGATAACTCTAGAAGTTCCAGTCTTTCTTGGAACTTTGTGTCTGTGTAATATATCAGAGACTGTGGCTATGCCTTCAACAGATTGTTGTACAAAATTCTCAAGGAGACTTTGATCTGCTTAGTCATGTTATAATCCTTGCATTAATGCTATGGCCAGGAAGATGGGTATTTTCTGCTTGGCCGGCCTGGTTCCCATGATAACACTGAAGTGGGAAAAGGACTAACTCTAAGAATAAAGAATGAAAGAGATGGGTCTCCCCAAAAGATAAGTATTTCTCCCCAAATAATTTTAACTTTTTTATGTATAATTTTATATTCATATATAAATGGAAAGAATATAGATGGAATAGAGAAAACACCAGAGAAATTCTGTAAATTGATTAGTTGAGGGTTTGACTGGGACAAAGTAATTCATAAATAATTCACAACTAGGAAGTTAAGCCCTATCATAGAATTTCTTGAATTTCCTGGCAAAGGTGTTTGGTATTATTATTTAAGCAAACAAACACCATTGAAGATATTTGAATAGGCAAATATGTTGTGTAATATCTATCTAGAAAGTTGGCCACCAATAATTCCTCCCATTCCAGTATATGCATGCTGCTCCTCTCATGAAAAGGCAGAGTCAACCTTCCCACCATTTGAATCTATCTGACCTTGTGATTTGCTCTAATTCATATAATATGGTAGAAATGAAGTTCTGGGTCTTCTAAGCATACGTTTTCAGAGGACTTACAGTCTTCAGTTTTGCTGGGAGGGAGACCCATGTGCTGTGAAAAATGGTTCAAGATATCCTGCTGGGGAGATAAACCACAAGAGAGAGCTAGACCAGGAGGTAAGGAACCAAGGTGTTTCTGCCAACATCTAGAACCAAAATGATAGATGTAAGGACAGCTATCTTGGGTTTTCCAGCCCCAGTCAAGTTACTCCAGGTGACACCTTGAGAAGAGAAAGATCAAGTTTTTCAGGTCAGTCCCAAACCATTCATTCCAACTAAAGTCCCAGCTATCATAAAGAAGGGATGACCCTGCTTGCTGAGCTTTGCTTGAATTCCTGACCCAGAATGGTGAACAAATAAAATAGCTTTTGATTTAAGCCATTAAGTTAAGAGTTTTGTTATGCAGAAGTAGATAAATGATACACCATGTGAAAAAAAAAAGAAAAAAAAACCAGCTCATTAATCTGAACATTCATTACAAGGTTCATTCATTACAAGGGGAGAGAACGAAGGTAGGGAAATAGGACATTTCATTGTCATAGCCCGATGTTAGGTGATGAAGTCCTGAACTGGGGCAACTGGAGAGGCAAACTAAATGAACTTAGTTCTTGCTTGTGAGAATGTAACCAGGCTCTTGACTATCTCTGGATTTTTAACAGCACATCATGTTGTCTGGAGATAGTAGGTCTACAGTTGAACTTGTACAGTTGAACAAACTTGTACAGTTGAACAAATGAATGAAATTTGTTTTACCTTTTTCTATCCATTTCAGTATCTTCTAATGGCTGAGAATAAAAAAAAAAGTTAAGCACAAATGTACACACAAGTACACTCACATTTGCTGCTTAAGAGTAGTAATTATTCTTGTAAATGTTTTAGTAGGAGTAGATTAAAATTTATGGTGAAAATAAATATAGTAGCTGGATTTGTGGGCTATTAATGTCTAAATTATATCTAGCTCCTGGGAAACCTGTGCACTATGGGAGCATTGGTGGAGGGATTTAGATCTGAGTCCATACATCTGCTTTCTCACTAACCATGTGACTTTAGATAAGTCACTAAACTTCTCTGTAGCTCAATGACATGGTAATTCTGTGCTTTGTGGGATTGTTGAGAGCATACAATGAAATGCATTGATAAATGAAACTGGAGATGCCTGGCACATTGCTGGCACCTAAAATATATTAGTAGAGTGAAACAGGGATTTAAAAATGATATTTTGTGATGCCTAAATTATTATTATACGTCTCTTTTTATTAATTACACTGCCAAGTGCATTCTTTACATTTCATCCTTTTACTTTTTAATTAGCCTTTTTCCCTTTATTAGCAAGCAAAAGAACCTATTTTTAATTAATTCTTCTGACTACATTTCCAGGGTTACCTTAAGTAGCTGAGTAGAATCTTAGACATATGAAATAATGACCCAATTTAAATTGCTGTGTTTTTGTAAAGCACTGGAAAAGAGGAAAGCACTTCAAAGTAATTAACATGAACATGCTCAATTACGTTTCTGTATAGGACGCCAACACCACTGCTTGGAAATTCTGAAATTAGGAACCTCAGAATCCCCCATTACTAACGCAATGGGGTCCTAAGGTATCCCCCTATTTTCTGTCAAGATGGTCTTTTAGGGAATTATAAGTATTAAAAGGTTAAAAACTAAGAAAACAGTAGCAAAGAGGGGTAAAAAAGTTCTCCCATCAGGCCAATGGGTGGAAGGGTAGGGTCACTGAATGTAGCCTTATTTCTGCTGGCCATGTTTCTTTCCTACCCAAGCTCCAAAGTAAGCGGACTGTGTAAGCAGGAATGAAATACACAACCCCCTTGTGACTGTGAGCAGCAAAGCATTCTCCGTTTGTGGTTTTCTTCAAATGAGGCTGCTTGGAATATGTGTTTGAAAACACTGAGACTCTTTATTAATCAAGCACTTCACTCACCCTGCCAGCATAACGTTTCATTGATGTCAAAACTCCCTTAAAAATGGTTTTGGAGCCACTTCTTGTACACAGACTTCAACAGAAGAAATATTTTTGGAATTGTAAATAGAATAATTGAGGCAAATATTTGCCCATTTGGAAAGCTTCTGTAATGGCTTTAATTTTCAGTTGCATTTAAAATATGTAGATCTGGGCATTGGTGGTAGGTATGAGGCAAGAATAAAGGACACCCCAAGAACTGGACTTCCCTCAGAGATTTAAGCTTTAAAATGGATAGACAACTGGGTCAGAAGAAAGATATGAAAAATTGCTTTGAAAAGGTAGATTAGATCTCAGCCATTTATAGGCAGTGATTAAATGGGTTAACCTATCCAGAAAAAGGATTTGCTAATCAGAAAGGAGTTTGCTTAGCAGAAAATAAAGAAAAAGAGAGTCATAAAGACAAACATTGTTGAGGTGCACTGCATAGAACATGCCCAGACCCCGAGACATAACCTACCAGGACCTAGGAGTTAGTCCATCATAATTATATAGATGGTCATATCAGGGTACTATCCCATATAAGTTGAAATATATGAATTATGTAGGAAATACTCATATTCTGATTCCATATACTTGCCTCCTTACAAAAATTCTTACATCTGTTTCCGCGATTTTCATGTGAATTAAGGTGGATCATCACCTTGTCTTTGAGTAGATAAGCATATTATGTTTCAACAATTCCTGTGAGCTCATAAGGGTGTCTACCCAAAGAGATGGATCTACCTTCTGTGTGTTTGCAAGTCATGATTCTAGACCTGCGAGTTGAGGGCTAGAACTTGGGCAGTAGTAAACTCACCCAGGTAGCCAATTATCTGTGAAGGGTTCTGAAATAAAGGAGGTGGGTTTGATTTTCATGACTTGCTCCAGAAGTGTACTGTTGAACAAGTTAACCTCTCATTTTCTCGGGCTTATTTTTCTCAGCCTACTGGAAAGATACTCAGTTTTCAAGGCCATTGTGTTTGAGACACTATTGGTGACTGACATGCTCCCGAAGTCTGTTTCTGTTCTGAAGTTGTATTATGCTCTCCATGAACATCTTTGGGATGTCTACAAGCCTGTGATCCTGCTTTGACAACAGTCTACCTCTCAGTCCACAGGGATGACTCCTACAGCTGTGTTTGTGTTCTTTGATTCCTTTTCTCTATAGGTGAGGATACCTGGCTCAGGGAATATAACACTGGGTTCATCAATTTATTTCACCCACAAGTATTATGTGGGTCACAAAGGTTCTAGCCAATCTCTATGGAGTATCTTTAACTGGTGGGATGTGTAGGCTAGGTGCCCATTTTCATATTTGTAAGCTATATACAAAGAGAGATGAATAGATTAAAAAAACCAGAGATTAAAAAACAAAAAAATTAAAACAACAAAAACAAACCATATGGTGGCAGAATGAGGGAGGTAGAGATATAAACCTCAATCGATCCTGAAAACATTCCCCTTATTGCCCTCAGTGGCTTATGAGGCCCTGTTACATTCTCCACCCTTATTTTCAATAAGATATTGTTGTTACTGTTCCAGTAATCCCAACAACCTCCCGACCCCCATGACTTGAAACTAGTTAGAGTGGTTTTCTATTTTTTTTTTTTTAACATGGCGAACAAGAGATCTCTGTCCTTTGATCTCTGATCTGAAACCACAAGAGGCAGGGCAACCATTATACTCTGCGTAGAAAGTCATAGAGAAGGACAGGGTTATCAGCTTGTGGAAAAGAGCTGGTAAGTAATCTCCCTTCATTGGAAGGCTGGCAACTTTCTTCCAGACACTGACTCTCAGAAGTCATCTCTCTTCAAATACATTTTTGAGGAGCTGCTGAAAAACCCAAGTGTTAGGCTATTGGTGCTTTTAAAAAAGGCCAGTGTTGCTCTAATAGGTACAGCTGAAGTTTGCCTCCTCATGGCAGACGCATTTGTTATTTTTTCTTCCATCAAACACTTCACACCAGGGTGGGGAGAGGTGTTCTCTATCCCTTGATGCTTGTTCAGGTGTGTTTTTGCAGAGGCCAACACTCTGAGCCTGGCTGTGACCTGATGACGTGATGACACCAAGCTCCCTCAATTGTCAGGGCCCTAAGGCCAGGAGCTCCATGTGGAAAGGATGAGCTTGTGGGTGGGAGATCTACACCCAACACTGTCACATCTAGTGCAGCAGTAGAGAACATCCTTAAGTTCAAGCGACAAGCTTTGTCTTCCTAGGCTTTTCCCAACTAACATGAAAGGGCTCTATCTAAGGCCTTCCTTTCTGACATCTCTGTAAGGAGACAACATGGTGTGCTGGAACGAGGGCTGAGTAGGGGACCAGAAACAGGATTGAGGTCCATAACTAGTGAACTAATCTAATCATGGGAAAGATGGTTAATACCTTTCACTTGGATAGCCTCAGCTATCAAACAGGAACATTGTGGTAAGGATTAAGTAAGGGATAGAAAGAATGAAGGGTGATATAAATTAAGGCTATTAATACTTTTCAAATGTCCCTTTAATTACTCTATTTTGCTCTATTAGTAAATAGTCCACAACTGGCTTTAAGCTAGAGAATAAGATTGTCTTTTGATGGTCATTGCTGTTTTATAAATATGGTCTCAGAGGGTTTCTGATATTTTTGTTATGATAAACTAGATGTCTGTTCTTATGTTCTTTTGTATGCCTTTTGAGGGTACATATGCTCCCCTAATTCTAACGCAGTGTAGATCTTGGGATGAGATCATAATAATAATTGCTCTTATTTATTGAATTTCTGTTAGATACTAGACAAAATTCTTGCATCATTACTAATCGTCCCAGCAGCCTTTTGGGATGGGTACTATTGTTATCTGTGTTTATTAATTTCATTAAAGAGAAGAGAAAAATAAAAGCCACAGAGTAGATCTGTAACTTGTCTTGGGTCACAAGGATACTAGATTAAAGACATAAGACTTAATCCAGTGGGGGACAGAGAGTGAGAATTAGAGGAAGGTTGTCAAAATGTACAAACTTTCAGGTATAAGATGAATAAGTACTAGGAATGGAATGGGCAGCATGATGACTATAGCTGACACTGCTGGATGGTATGTTGGGAAGTAAAAGAGTAGATCCTAAGAGTTCTCATCACAAGGAGAATTATTTTTCTTTCCTTTTTATCATATGACTATGAGATGATGGGCGTCAACTAACCTATTGTGGCAATCATTTCACAATACAGGTAAATCAGAGCACAACTCTGTGCTCCTTAAAGGTATACAGTGATGTGTGTCGATTATTTCTCAATAAAACTAAGTGGAGGGATGCTTGAACAATTACATCTCAACTCTGAGTAAATGATTCACTTCATTGCTGAATCAGCTGCAATGGGGATTGTGCCATTGTGGGGATATCAGATACATGAAATGATAAGTTAGGGAAGCATGATGGTAAATGGTAATGGGATGGGAAGACATACAAGGTAGCAGAACAAAGTGTTGTTGAATGGGTTCAGAAAGTGGGTCCTTCTGCAGCACAGCCCTGAAGTTAGTTTTAAGCCAGGGTCCAAAACCTGCCCCAAGATCAGAAGTGGGGTAGTGAGAGTAGGGGTCTAACCCAGCAGATAGATTACAAAAGCAAAATCTTCCTGGTTGTCAGTACTGAGACAGAGCCATGCTGGGATACTGAGAGATGTGTCCCAGCAAGACACCATCTGGAAGCTAGGCACGCGAAGACCATAATTTAGTTCTTTGGAAAGGTAAACAGAGAAATAGCAAAGATCTGATGTTCACGAAAGTCTTATATAGTAGCAGGATATTGGGTCCATGACAGAGTAATTTAACAGATTATAAGGTCCTTGGACATACTGGCTCCATAAAAACTCTACTCTGGGAGGGACATGTCCCTACCACCATTACTTCCCACCAATAGATGAAGACCTTACCACCACTATTCCTTCTAACTCAGAAAAAAGGATTTGGATGGAAACATTAGTTCAGTTCAGTACAACAAATATTTATGGAGCACTCTTCTGTGCCAGGCACCATGCTAGGCACAGGGATACAAAGATGAATAAGACAGTCCTTACCAGGAATGGCAAATACATGGCATACGTGCTGCCACTTCCTCCTCCTTCCCTGAGGCAGTGATCAATCACCACACTGCTTCCTGCTGAGTCTGCACCTGGCCTCAACTGCTCCTCAACAGGCAGCCACTATCCATCAGTAGGAGATGTTGAGGGGGTTGAAATGAATTGGCACTCACTCCTGTTTCAAGAAGGTTTTAGTACTGGGAAGGGAGAGAGACCAAGATGTTGCCTTACGTATAGTATTTTAGTCTGCATGGTTCAGTTTCATGGTAATAGAAAAGAAGCTCAAGGAAGCTTGGAATCTTAAAAAAGTGTTTACATTTTCTCCACATATCTTATGTATTTTAAAGAGGGGGATTTATATTGATAAAGACAAGGCATCTTAGGGAAGTATTGTCCCCTTAAGTGCAGATTAATTCTCATCAGACAGGACTTCTTTTAACATACATCTTGAGGCAAAATTAAAATCCAGAAACACAAAGAGAGTATAAAGTCCTGTTAGAACTGCAATGTATCTACTCCAGGGGTCATAAGAATGTGCTAGCCCCTCACTGAGAGTTCTTATGCAGCCAAAAAAATCAAGCAGCTAAGAACTCCTTGGGGAAGGCAGGGTGGTGAATGGGGACCTATTATAAAACACACACCTTCAAGAGAACAAGAATTACAGGTAACTTCCCCCTTCTCTAAAGCAAATGGTGGTAATAGAACTCCTCTCTGTGGACACTAAGAAGGCCTTGCTTGTTCTGTGGCTTTGGCCATTTATGCTTAATTTATGTTTTTAATTTTCTGGAAAGAGCACAGAGGAGCCCACTGCCTGATGGAGTGCATGATACAGGTTGGTAAACACAAAATAAAATAAAATAAAATAAAATAAAATAAAATAAAATAAAATAAAATGCCTTAGTGTCTCTGTCCATATCCAAAAACAAAATTAAGAGACTCTAAATCCTAGGGTAAGAATGATCCTTCAATTTGTCTTAAAAGGCAAAGTGTAATGGAAGAAAGGCAGGCAAAGGAAGAAATGGGAGGAGGGCATTAAAATGACAGGATATAGCATTAGACATGGTTGCACTAGACTTAACTGTTGGCCTTGCCAGCCTTCCTGTAAAGGGAACATTATAGCCATGCAAAATCTGGATTTTACAGTCAGAAGAAATCATAACACTTCTCATGCTGAATCACTTTACCCAAAAGAGGGTTTTGAATTGAGACCTTCATTAGTACCAATAACTGAGTTTATCTAAATAATCTCTACCACTTTGGAAAGAGGGTAAGGCTGCTGCTGTTGGGAAGATTAAAAAAAAAAAAAGCAGAGACAGTTTTCTAAGGAAACCTCATTTTCCCTTGAACTTTTTCAGAATTCCTTCCACTTCAACCCCTCATCTCCATAAGAATCCATCATGCAAGGAATAGAATATGGAACCACGGAAATGTTGGCTTGTTAACATGTTTTTGCTTGGCATTACCCATGCACTACATGCAGACATTCACTCTTAGAAAGGGCAAGATGCTTAAAACCCACTGCAATTCAGGTTATATCCATAGAGACATCCCAAACCCTCAAGAAACTTGCATCTATTTTCAAGGAGTTGTATTTAAAGAAAGAGAGGGCAAGTAGAATCCCATTTGAACAGCTCCATATTTAGTGAACAATTGCTAAAGAGCAAAGCATTATGCCTGATCTATTGTAATACTTAGTAAGAGTGAAATATTCTTGAGAAGTCCAAATCTATGTGTGCCACTCTTCTACTTGAAATTGTGTGTGGGATCTCAAATTGATACTTTGATTCCAGTTGTGTAGTAGATTTACACAGTCAACAATCAATAATATTAATGGGCTCTGGGTGCATTTGTGTTTATACAATTCTAATGATTACAATAAAAGCAAACACTTTAAAGTTCATAGAATGCTCCAGCCTCTGTCTTACGTATTTTACTTGTGTTAACTAATTTGATGCTCACAACAATCTCAGATGGCTATTGTATGAATTTCCTAATACAAATTGTCACAAACTGGTTAACTTAAAACAAGAGAAATCTATTTTTGCACAGTTGTGGAGTCCAGAAGTCTAAAATCAAGGTGTCAGCAGTTCTGGCTCCTGTAGAGACTCAGATGGGGACTCTACCCCATGCCTCTCTCCTAGTTTCTGATGTTTGCCAGCAATCCTAGCATTCCTTGGCTAGTGGCTGCACTCCCGTTTCTGTCTCTGTCCTCACACAGGCTTTCCTTCTGTGTCTCTGTTGTCTCCTTTTCCGCATCTTATTAAAGGACAGTTATCATTCCATCACTGGGTTTAGGGCCGCCACCTTAGACTGGGATGATCTCACCCAGATATCCTTATCTTAACTATATTTGAAAGATGCTTATCCCAAATAAGTTCACATAATCTTAAGTTTCAGGTGAATACATATTTGGCTGACCCACTATTCTATTCAGTACAATTAATGTCCTCATTCCATAGATGAAGAAACAAAGCCTGCTTAAGTAGATCACAGAGATTTTGTAGCAAGTAAGAGAGAAAATCAAACCTCGAGGCCAAGTATCTGAAACTAGAGACATTGGTCTTCAGAACCACTCTATCATCTATCTATCTATCATCTATCATCACTCCATTATTCTCTATCCTCTTTCTCCCCTATGGTTCATTGTGGGGAAACAGACCACCAGATATGGTGACCCACAAAATTCTGCAGTTCACTGCAACACGATAATAATAAACCCAATGTGAGTATTAAATAAATCTGAATGATGCAAGGTGTGAATTGTACTGATGCTGTTGGTGCCAATACGGTACCTCAGAGTCCCGTTAGCTAGTTTGGTTAGTGTGCTCATGGTTCAGATTCTGTGGGCGTTTCAGCTAATAGCTCACACCTGCAATTCTGTGGGAGATTACCCATCAGTGATGAAAGTCACCTTGCCCAAAAGAGTCTGGATATTAAGCCTTTCTTTTCCACCATCTAACGAACACTGACTGGCTGGAGCAGGAGTACAAAAGCCTTGTCTTCTTATCTCAAGGCAGAACAGACATTCCAAATCTCCCCTGGGATTTGGGCTGAATTTGCAAATTCACCTGGGTCACATTCTTTCATAGCTCCATTTCCTTCTCTGTCCTGCTGCTCTCCCTCCTTTCCCAGTTCTTCCAAGGAGAGCTCTATGAGAAAATCACAGTGTACACAAACCCCAAATCAAGTTGTGCTGCTTAAATCTAATGACATTTTCCATATATCATTTCATTTAGTCTCTACAGTAATCTCCAAAGTAGCTTTAATGATATCTACTTCAGATATCAGAATACGGAAGCTCAGAGAAGTTAGGGGACATGCCCAGTGTTGCTCAGGGGATGTTGATGAGTTGGGGTTCAAAGCTGGGCTTTGCACCACCCCCAACTTTCTATTAAACCCTCTTCCTTGCTTACTAAAACACTCTGGATCAAGACCAATGTGTCCTTGGAAGTTGGTCTGGTCTAATGAAAGATTTTTGAGCTGTGAAATCAGACACAATTGGGTACTTAATAAACAGCAGGCATTTCTTGGAAAAAAATGAAACTTTGTGTTGTTTTTTGGATTTTTTTCCTATTTTCTAAGACTGTGAGGAATATTTGGGGAAATATATATAAAGTGTTTAGCACCACACTTGGCACATAAAACACACTCAGGAAATTTATGTATTGTTAATGTCACTCTTGTCCAGTGCCACAGCCCCACCAGTGTTGGTCCCTAGCATCCTGAAGGGGCATTTTATGGTGACACTTTAGCCTTTTAAGTCTGCCTGATGTTATGACATAGCCACTTTGACATAGTTATAAACAGAGGTGTCAATCTGAACTCAAAGATAAAGGTAAGGGGGTCTTCTGTGAGACTGAAACATACCTGAAAAAGAGTGAGAAGTGGCTAGGGTCAGGGGGTGAATTTCACTCTCTGTGATGCCCTGGATGAAATACTATCCCACAGGGCCAGCAGGTGAGCAATTAGAGAAAGTGCCTAAAATTGCTTCCATGTTGGTTTTTTAGTTCTTTCTTCTAAAAATATCTGTGATTGTTGACCTCCGTGTGTGTGTGCGTGTGTCTGTATATGTGTGTCTCTGTGTATATGTTTGTATATGTAGGTATATATATATGAATGTGTGCATCAATACATGTCTCTCTCTGTATGTACATGTGTGCCTGTCGGTATGTGTACATGTATGTGAATGTGTGTCTGTACATGTCTGTGTGTGTGTTCACATTTGTGCATGCCCACATGCTAAAGTTGGTGTTCTCATTCAGAACTCATAATGTTTTGATAGATATTTCCCTCTTTCTTGCATGTCTCTTCCTGTTATTCAGACTCTACATTGCAATGAGAATGTCATTTCTCTGCCTATCCTTTCATGTATTCTCATTTGTTTAGACACACCTTATCATAAGACTCTATTTATAACTTATTCATCTCCCTTCTTTTATAAAAAATATGTCCTCTTCCTCAAAAATCCACTTCTTCCATCATCTCCTCCACCTACAGAGTTTTCTCAACTGTTCCACACAGTGTGAGTTAACCCTTTCCTTCTCTAGCATCTTATGGACACTTCTTTAGAAGCTGCTGTTCCATGCTGCAGTGATATGTCTGTAAGTCAGACCTTCCCACAGTACCCACTGTGGGATTCTCTAAGATGGGGATTGTGTCGGGAATGTCTGTTTCAACAGGTTTGGCAATATGACCTGGAAAAGTATAGTTTTTAGGAGAAGTAAAAATAAGTAAACAGATGAAGAAATGAAAGGATGAAACATTACCCTGAACATTTCTCTATGCAGAATTCTATATCTAAAATGGGAATGATAAAAATAGTCAATTGTGATAGATGAATCAATTGATCCCATTTTTTTAACTCTTTCCTTCTGTACCACTGCAGGCAGAAGCTTGGGCATGTGACTTGCTTTGGCCAATGGCATGTGGGTGAAAGAGAAGTCATGTCAGTTTCAAGCATAGCAGAAATAAATGGAATAAAACTTCTGGATACCTGTTCCTCCTCTCCCTATGGTCTGGATTGCAGTCTGGAGATATACACAACAGAACAGCTCACACTGACTCTAGACCTATTGTAATAAGGTGAACTTACCAGAAAAGCTCAGCCTAGAGCAATAGACACAACCTAGCCAATCCACTGATCTGAGATGATAAATGATGGGGAGTTTAAACCACTGAGTTTTGAGGAGATTTGTTATACAACATTGTGGTGGTAATAGCTGATACTTCAAAATCATTTGTTTTTTTATGATGATTAAATCAAATAATTCATGTCAAGTGCTTAGCACAGACCTTAGAACATGAAAAGAACAGATATTAGGTATCACTATTATTAATGTTCCATATTTACTATTTTTATAAAGCTAAGATTTTGGAAAAGAAAAGTTGGCAGGAAAAGAAAGCAAGAATCTATCAAAGTCAATGAGGCTGTCTCAGCTCAATTTGGCAATTTCTTTGATATCTTTTAAAAACCTTTGGTAGAATATGAAACAGGATGATGTGCCTTGTTTGGGAAGTTCTCAGAGGATTCATGCTTAAGTAGAAAAAAGCAGAGTCGGAACAGTGGCTCTCGGGCATGGAGGCTTATATAACTGTCCCTGTCATCCAGGAGATGATCTGCTGGTTTTCTTACAGTGTTTTCATTTTGCAAAGCACTTTGTTTGACAACCACTCATGTTAACCATTCATTGGAGCTAATCTGTACACACAAGCAGACAGCTAATTCCTAGAAAGTGCCAAAGAACAGGGTTCATAAGGCTCAAGCCATTAGTCTTCTCTTTGTTTGTTGATGGGTCCCATATTTCCATCTTCAGCCCCACCTTCCACCTGATTTCCAGAGTAAGGCATCTAATTGCTGGAGGACATGCACACCATGGGCGCCCAGATTTGTGTCACACTTAAAATGAAGCTCATCATTTTCTGTCCATATTACCTCTTCCCTCAATTTTGCCCTGAATGTGGCTCCAACTAAGCCCTTCTCTCAGTGAATTCACCCAGGTTCCTAAAGCAGAGCCTTGTGGCATCCATCATCCTTCTCCCACTCCCCCTTTGCCCAGACATCCATATACTCACGGTTTCTCAAATCACTTTGCCTCACTCCATCCTCACTGGTATCACTATCTCTTTTCTGGTTTATAGTAAAAACCTTTCCTTAAGCCTCCCTGCTGCTTCAGCCTCTCCTATCACTTCTCTGTTCTCCATGCTGATCTCGTTCATCCGGATGTAGGCATGCACATGTGTGTGCAATGCACATGTGTGTGCAAGCTCGCCTGTGTGGATCTTTCTGTATACGCCTCATGCCCCCTATTGGCATGTATGTTTCTTGTCTTTCAGAGTCATGCTTAGCATTTTGTTCATTCTTAAGATATGTTTGGGGATCTAATTAGATTAATTAATTAACTCTAATTAGATTGATTTTTAACCAAACTCTGCATAATTGTGTCTCTATCTCCACTCCCATCTATGAAAGTAGAAATCTTTCAAGGAGGACAGACAAATGAATCCACAACAGATATCAGCCTACCAGTGATCAGCTGAACTCCAACTCAGAGTAAAGCTTTTTGTAAAAAGTTTTGTTGGGAAGACTCTTGCTAGGATTAGAAGGGCTGAAAAAGGTAGCAGAAAATATGGTGAAAGAGGAGGAGAGCCAAATCAATGCAGATTCCGAAGTGCTGCTTTTCTGATTATATCCCATATGATTTATCTTCTGAGGCTGGGAGGCAGGAAGAGGGGACAGTGGGGATTTGAGTGCTGGGATCTATTTACAAAGGTCCAAATCTTTCTCCACCATTTGCTAGCTACATTTTTCAGCTATTTTATAACTCGATGATATCATGGATAATACAGGAATGATTACAACAGTTCTTAACTTTAGGGCTGCTGTGAGAAATAAATGAAATAAAACCTTACACAGTCTTATACAGCTCTTGGTGCCACTGTTTGGAGGGAGTCGATACCCTCTGGGCAGTGAAGAAGTCATCTAGAACAGTCTGGCAATTCATCCAAGTTAGTAATAAAATAAGGTTGAGAAGCCAGTCCCTTCTGAGTCTAAAGTCCATGTAGTTCCAACCTTCCTGATATTCCTTCTTTCGAGAGATGGGGTGGGTGGGCAGGGAAGACCTTTAGGAATTTCCTTACTATCACTCATGATCTTACTTTCCCCTGAACACCTTTCTGCATGACTTTTACCTGTTTCATCTAACTAAATATTTTCCCTTCTTAAAGGGTCAGCAGAAATATGATTACGTTAGATAAATTGGCAGTGCTGCCACCTGGGTTCCAACTCAGACCCTGATTCCCATCATTGTTTTTCCAGTGCATGGGATGCCAGTAACACTTTGTCAGAAGGCAAAACACCACTTGCCCCAAAGGATTACGACAAGGACAATATAATGTTTCCAAACATTCTGCCATGCAACCTTTTTCACAGAGGATGTTAGGGATTGTAGTGATAGTGTGCACTAGTGGAAAGAACTTAGCAAAGAACTGAATCTGCTCTGAGTTTGGGGGAGAAGACAAGGATGCTCCCCTATGTGTGAGTGGGCTGACTACTCTAAGGAAGATAATAGTGGAGCCATAAATATCCTTCAGGTGTCCAGTGCATTACTTTCTCCAAGAAGGTGAACATTTTGTTTATGGTGTGGCTTTAGGAGGATTAGCTTGGGCAGGCAGAGCACACACACAAAAATCCTTGTAAGCCCCAGCCCCTCCAAGGCCCCTTGTTTCCCACTTTCTGACAGCACTGGTGGTGACCTCGCTCTTATCACCTGTCTAATCTTTCACCCTGGGACAGAAACAAAGGTGATGAAAATGAGGGCTCAGCAAAGGAGTCTGGCTTTTCACCTCCCAGGTGTAAGGAAGAAAGGGCTAGTGTGCGGGGAGGGATCACAGGAATACACCTCACCTTACAGGTCACCCCAGGGAAGACAACCTACAAGGGCCATGAGCCGTCACAGATGCCGCCCCACATGGCGGGTTTATGGGTCAGTGAGGGGAAGGGACACTTCAATGAATGCAGCTGGCCATCATTTCAGCTCTTAGTGGAAGAAGACAAGCTGCAGACAAAATAAGCTGTCGGGACTAACCACTAGGTTGCCTGAACTTGACGGAGGAGCCAGCACTCAGGGTCAAAGGATAAACTGATTGGTGGGACCTTTTTGATGCCTGAATTTTAGTGAAGCTATTAGTGCCAATTAAAATGACACCAGAGAAGAGGCTGGAAAGCTGGGGGCCCCACAGCGCATCGGGAGAAGGGGTTTGACGGCTGAGAGGCAAAGAAAGATGGGTGATTAGGAAGCATAATTTAGTCAATTACTTGTGATTTGGCAGAAGTTGGTTTTTAAGACTGTTTTTGTAACCTGACAATGGGGGCCTTGGAAGCCTTTGAAATGAGGACAAGGCATGTAGAGTGAAATAATTTTAACTCAGGGCAGACTTTAAGAATATAAGAACTGCCATGATGGCCATGGGCCCAGGCCATCATTTTGTTTCTGACAGAAGCACTCAGGGAGGTGGGTATACACAGGACTGAGCTGGCAAACATAAGAACTAAGGAAGGACCTGAAGATTCCTTTAGCAATCTGCCATGGATTTTCATCTAGATTCACCCCTGAAACCTTCTGAAACTGTCAGCATGTCTTTTCAGTCTTCTGGAGCAACATGGTGGTGTGTTGCCTTCAGCCCTTACTGGCTGTGTAAACCCTGGCAAGGTGCTTAAATTTTGGAGTTTCAGTGAAAAGTTCATCTCATGAAGCGATCTCCAAAGGCTTGGGTTGGTCACATCTGGTCATCTGGTCATCTGGTGGGCATATTAGAGTGGTTTAACTATTCATCTACATCAGGGTTCCTCAGACTCAGAATTATTGACCTTCTGGGCTGGACAGTTCTTTGCTGTGGGAGCTGTCCTGTGAATTGTAGGCTATTTAGCAACATTGCTGATCTTTTTATTTTTTTTTAAAGATTTTATTTATTTATTTGACAGACAGAGATCACAAGCAGGCAGAGAGGCAGGCAGAGAGAGAGGAGGACGCAGGCTCCCTGCTGAGCAGAGAGCCCAATGCGGGGCTTGATCCCAGGACCCCGGGATCACGACCTGAGCCGAAGGCAGAGGCTTTAACCCACTGAGCCACCCAGGTGCCCCAACATTGCTGATCTTAACCCCAGTAAATGCCAGTGCCACCCCCAGCATTCTCACGATGACAACCAGAAAAATTTTCAGACATTGACAAATGGCTCTTATGGGGGTAAAATACCCCTTATTAAGAATCATTGATTTGCATTTTTATGAGGAATAAGCAAGCTTTTTTTTTTTTTTCCTAAGGGCCATATAGTAAATGTTCTAGGCTTTGAGACCTCTATGGCCTCTGCCTTTGTTACTTAGCTCTCATTGTGGTGCAAAAACACATGTAGTCAATATGTAAACAAATAAGCATGTTTGTGGGCTAATAAAACTTCATTTACAGAAATAGACAGTGGACTGGATGTGACCTGTGAGCCAGAATGTGCTGACTACTAACTTACACCACTGTGAACTAATATGGCATCATATGATGTAATGTGATGAAAAAGAACATCTCTATTCAAGAATAGGATGAATATCATTGATGGCACCACCCATACAGATGTGTACACATGTGCATACAAATTCTTTGCCCAACGACAGAAATTTGAAATCTTACTATGTATGTAAAATTTTATATGCTAATGTTTTTCTTTTTAAAGAAATTTTTTTTCCTTTTAAAGATATTTAAATTTAAATTCAATTTAGTTAGCATGTTGTGTATTATTAGTTTCAGGGGTAGAATTTGGTGATTCTTCATTTTTAGTACCCACTGCTCATTCTATCACATGCCCTCCTTAATGCCCATCGCCCAGTTGCCCCAGCCTCCCAACCACCTCCCCTAATAAGGTTTTTCATATGACATTATTTATAACATAATTTTTGGTGTTATGTATTCTTTAAAAACATTACTATTAGTGGCTATATAATCACCCATTTTATTGATATGTAAGACTTATTCATTATTGTCTGTAACTGAATATTCCTATTTTTCTTTCTTTCCTGTAATATGAGTAATATTACAGTGCATACCTTTATACATATATCTCGGTTAATTTCTGCAGGGTGGATTTCTAACAGTAGATTATTAGCTCATTTAAAGAGTAAGAACATTTTTAAAAGCTCTTGGTCATTCGTACAAATCAGCCTCCAGAAATTTCCTGCTGGTTTTTATTCTTATCAGAGAATTATGTATCTTGAATTGAACTGCATGCTTTACTTGACCCCCAGAGCCCCCCGCACGATGTCTGCCCCATGATCCCTACGTAATTACTCGCATGTGGAATCAGACACAGAATTTTTAGACTAGGGTGCTTGATATTGCAATGAGTTTGCAGCATAACTCCAAATCTTTGTAATGACTCCAGTGTGCAGCTGCTGGGAGTGGTTGGTCACACAAAGAATGACCCCACAAGTTTGGGACAAGCGGTAAAGGCAACACTCTGAGCACCCATCTTGCTGAAGTTGAGAGTCACAGGTTGAGTGGGTGTAAAAAAATGACATAGGACTCTCATAGTGAAGCTATTGACATGAAAGGAAGACCAGGAGGGGTCCCGTTTCCCTGCACAATTCTAGGGTTTGTGTCCTTTAAATGCGTGGAATATTACCATTAGGAAAATATCATTTATGTGGATCATTGGATTTCCTGTTTTTAATCCCTGCAAGCGTTCTGGCAATCTTCAGAGCTAGCAGAAACCACAATCGTGCTGCACAGAAACCCCAGCTTGCACAGGCCACCCAACCCTGAGGGGAAATTTCTTATAACCGGTTCTTTCTCACCTCTCCTCCAGGCCCAGGTGAGACAGCTAACCAGACTGCAGATTTGGGCTCTGCCGAAGGAATGAGAAACCAAAATCCCTCACGTCTTGTGTTTTATCCTCCAGGGCTGAGTCTAACCTGGGATGGGATGTCTGAGCCACACACATTTTTCCAGAGAAAAACTGGAACTAGTACTTTGCTTCTTAGCGCTTATTTTCTATGGATCTTTGGCAGTGTGCCCTGGGCTCATTTCGTCAGGACGGATTGACTGGGTTGACCGAGCCGTCAGTACCCTCTATGCTCCCGATCCCAGCAAGTCATGTGCAAATGTGTTTGAAAAATGTGTTTGAAAAACCAAAGATTGAAAAAAATGTAACAGATTACTCTGATATTTTCAACATTCACCCTAATCTCTTGCTTTTAAAATGTTTTAGGTACAGCTCTTTTGGCCATGAAATGAGCATAGTCTTCAAAGATCTTTAGCATTATTAGCTCTCAAAGACACTGGCCACTGGATGAGCACAGAGAACAGTTCAGAAAAGGCTGTGACCATTTTCCAGGTGAGAGTGGGTGGATGTAACCTGGACCCGGGGCAGGACACACATTCCCACATCTGGCTCTCTACTATGGCTTTATGCTGTTGGCAGTGTCTTATGGCACTTGCTGCTTGTCGCTGAGAAGATTGGACCCGTGATTGACGACCTCACTACCTCACATACTTATGTAAATGCCAGTCTTCCCTGTGAGGCACCTCTGGCTGCTCCAGCTGGAATTGCAACCTGTAACCCACACCTGACACTGTTCACTTTCTGTATTTATCACCTTAGCACTGATCACTCCTCAACATGTTATCTATGCACTTACCCTGTGTATGTCTGTCTTCCCCACTGAACTGTAAGCTTTGTGAGGGTAGGTTTCATGCATTTGTGTGTGTGTGTGTGTGCGTGTGTGTGTGTGTGTTTCTATTTTTTTTAAGGATTTTATTTATTTATTCGACAGAGAGAGAGAGAGAGATCACAAGTAGGCAGAGAGGCAGGCAGAGAGAGAGGAAGCAGGCTGCCAAGCAGAGAGCCCGATGCAGGGCTCGATCCCAGGACCCTGAGATCATGACCTGAGCTGAAGGCAGAGATTTAACCCACTGAGCCACCCAGGCACCCCTCTATTTTTATTTGCTGTTTGGAACTCTTTGCCTATAAACAGTTGGCATATCTTTGAAGGTACCACCCGGTGGCTAAGCCTCCCTTTTGGCTAATTTAGGAGATTCTAAGCACAGTCACTATGTGTAGTGTTTAGTGAGAGTTTCATATATATCCAGGGATTTAATCAGATAGTCACCACTACTCTGGTATCTAGAGGGGAGAATAATGATTGATAACTGAAGTTTCTAGCTTTTTGCTAAATGGATCTGCTCTTAAATGGGGAGGGGGTCACACACTCTAACCTGCCATGTACACCTGGAACTCAGTACCTGTCAGCCATTGGTTTATTTTCACAGTGGTCCTATAAGGTTGGTTTTACTGCTATTTCCATCTTATCAGTTAAGAATGGGGCTTCCCTATGACCCTGCAATTGCACTACTGGGTATTTACCCCAAAGATACAGATGTAGTGAAAAGAAGGGCCATCTGTACCCCAATGTTTATAGCAGCAATGGCCACGGTCGCCAAACTGTGGAAAGAACCAAGATGCCCTTCAATGGACGAATGGATAAGGAAGATATGGTCCATATACACTATAGAGTATTATGCCTCCATCAGAAAGGATGAATACCCGACTTTTGTATCAACATGGATGGGACTGGAAGAGATTATACTGAGTGAAATAAGTCAAGCAGAAAGAGTCAATTTTATGATATGGTTTCACTTATTTGTAAGCATAACAAACAACATGGAGGACATAGGGAGATGGGGAGGAGAAGGGAGTTGAGGGAAATTGCAGGGGGAGATGAACCATTAGAGACTATGGACTCTGAAAAACAACCCGAGGGTTTTGAAGGGGCGGGGATGGGAGGTTGGGGGAGCCAGGTGGTGGGTATTATGGAGGGAACATATGGCATGGAGCCCTGGGTGTGGTGCATAAACAATGAATTCTGTTACGCTGAAAAGAAATTAATAAAAAAAAAAAAGAATGGGGCTGCGAGTCCATTAGATGCCAAAATTAGCAAGTAACTAGCCTAGAATATGGATGTGGAGCCCTTTGAGCGCCAAACTCAAGATCTTTCCCCTATTTGAGGTTGGTTTGTGAGATTCTTCAACACACCTGGGTAAACGTGAGACAGGAGTGAGACAGGAATTACTCTGCCTTTGTGATGAAGTCCCAGAGGCATACAATTGCCTTGGAACATTACAATTGTCTTTAGAGGTAAAGACACTTTTTTACTCATCACATTTTGTTTTTGAAAGAGCGAGAGAGAATGAGCAGGGAGGGGTAAAGTGAGAGACAGAGACAGAATCTTAAGTAGATTCCATGCCCAGCACGGAGCCAGACTTGGGGCTCAATCTCACGGACACTAAGATCATGACCTGAGCTGAAATCAAAAGTCAGACATTTAAACAACTGAGCCAGCCAGGTGTCCATGTTTCTGATAATTTTTATTGAATCAGGACGTAATAACAACATGAAATTTTTACGGGAATTTCCTTTTAGAAAACTATCGCACTTAAAATATGTTAATTAATTCTCAAAACTCACAAGGCAAGTAGCAAATTATTTTGAGAAGAGATTGAATTATTCTTATAACAAGAACATGGCAACACATAAAATGTCAGAGAGTTGTCTTAGGAAAAGCATAAGGATCCCTATATATTTCCTAAATTAGAGGGGAGGGTATTTATTAAAGCAAAGTGGGCAGAGACAAAATTTGAGAAGTTTTAAGGTTTCCTGTCGTAGATGAATGTCTTTAGGGTAGCAACAGGTTTTGTGCTATGTTTAGTGTGGTTAAATATTGATCCTCAACAAACTTCATCGTGTCTCCAGAAATATTGTTTTTCTGAATCTTTAGTTCAAGAAATGTGTACGTGATTCGTTTCAACATTTATTTTATACTAGCCTTATAAAACACATAGGATGAGATTTGGCTATTTATTAAAACATTATTTATTGTCTACTCCTGTGTAGGCATTTGCATAGAGAATGCAGAGACAAATGCTCCTTTTGCTGTGATTCTAGGACACCTCATCTCTTCTGTATTAATAACAATATTTATTGAAAAGTGGATTTGTCTTTTTGCCTAATCTGAAATGAAGGTTTGAAAATAACTCCAAATAGAATCTTTGAGTTCCACATCTAAGGAACACTTAAAATTTGTCTATTATCAATGGGTATCTAGGCTATGCCTTGAGTATTGAAGGATTGTTAACTTGTAAGGAGGGTCTGGTGCAGAAGATAGGTGTATTTACTAGAGTAAAATCAAAGCATGTAGAGATAAATGATTATCAAATTTCCCACAGCTGGATGCTGGTTGAAGTGAGATTCACTCTTTGACCTCTGATGCAAAGCTGGTGAACTTTCTGATTCATCCTCCAACAGACAAAATGGCTTTGATTTTGTTTTCTCACCAAGAGGCTTATCCAACTATCTTTCTGTGTGAGTCACAACTGTTCCTTAAGCTTTCTTAAGGATTCCTTAAGCGTTCTCCTGAATCTTGGCACATGATTCGCTTTGTCTTTGAAGGGATCTCCTGACCTGAGGTTTGGGGCTTATGGTTGTAGACTCCAGCTGAAGTCTACCAGTGCTGGATGACAAGGTACCACAGACTCGGTCACTTAAACAATAGAAACCTATTGTCTCACAATTCTGGAGGCTAGAAGTCTGAGTCTTAGTTTTTTGGAGACCTCTCCTTTTGGACAGGAGATAGCTATCTTTTCCCAGTGTCTTCACATGGTCTTCCCTCCGTGTATCTGTTCTAACATCTCTTCTTATAAGGACTCCAGCCATACTGGGTCCTTCTTATAAGGACTCCATTCGCCCTAATAACCTCATTTTAATGTTACCTTTTTAAAGACCCCCTCTGCAAACACAGTCACATTCTGAGGTACTGTGGGTTAGGACTTTAACACAAGAATGATTTTTGGTGGGAGGCACACAATTCAACTCATAACACTGGATGTATAGAAACAGTAAGATCAGTGGCCTGGAGGCAAAATGGTGTCTCTAAAATAATAGATACTTTTATTCAAACTCTACTACATGCAGGGGAATTTACACGCTTGATTTCACGTTAGTGTCCTAACAGATAGCAAATTATGTCTTAGAGGGCCTGTTTTCTAGGTCAAAGGACTAAGCGAAGTTAAGTAATTTTCCCAAAGGTCACAGAACTAATAAGTGGCATGGGCCAAGTGAGATTCATTTTGACCTCCAAAGCTCCTGAGCTTGCTCCCTAACTGGAGGCAAGTGCTGTAGCATCCTCAGGGAGGCACTGTTGCTGAAACACAGCACAAAGATTTTCCTTAGAGCCTGGTGGTGGTTTTTAACCCACAAGGATAGGAGCCCAGGTGGTGACAAGAAACATCTGAGGCCAGAGGCACTTTGGGTCCCAATGGGGCATCAGAAGTCTGTCACGAGGGGCCACTTAGCCGGGTCCAAGAAGGCTGGAGGATGTTTAAGTACTGCACGTTCTTACATGCAGACAGCAATGGCTCTCCACCAGCCAGGCTTGAAATCAAAAAGCCCAATGCCATTGCCTCTCTGAGGGGCAGCCTGTCTCCCAGGAATGTGGCCATGATAAACGAGAAATATGTATAAAGTGTGAGCCTTTGCCCCAAAGGGTGCCGAATAAATGCTGGGTATTATACTATTGTTTATTTGGGCTACCCAAGTGCATTGGACTGAACAAGAGTATTTCTTTCACTGACAACCATGGTCATTGTGGTGAAAAGATTTATGTTATGACATATGAATGATGCCTCTGTGTACATGCGTGTGTGGGTGTGTGTGTATGTGTGTGTGTGTGTTACTATTTGGTGTGCTGTGTAGGGAGATGGGGACTGCATTTATCCTGGAAAACAAGCTGGAAATTTCAGGAAAGTTTTGGTTACCCACAATTCCCCTTTGACAGACTTTCCAAAGTTTCCAACTTAATCATGGAATCTTTAATTTGAAGGGGAGCTCCGGGATTGCCTAATTGTATTCTCTACCAAGTTTCAAATGCTTCACTGTAACATACAGGAGATGTGGCTAACCAGCTTCTGCTCGAACACTTCTGTTGATGGGGAACTCACCACCCCTGGAGTAGCTTTTGATCCTGTTGAGGACAGTGTAAGGGAAAGGCAGGACATAGCATTTATAGGCCCTTTTGGATGTTTTAGACACTGTGCCTGAAACTTGATATATGTCCTTTTATTTGCCCCTCATCATAACACATGGAGTTTAAGTTCTACTGCTATTGTTAGCTATTGTTATTGTTAATAATGACCACACCCAAAGCTCACTATGGACTGGACTTTCTTCTTTGTGCTCTAGATACATTAAGTCATTTAACCTTTCTAAACAGCCTATGGGGTAGGTACACTTATTTCTCCATTCTATGGTGAATGAAACTGGTTCTCAGAAGGGTTAAAGAATTCACTCAAGTTCACACAGCTGCAAAGTGGATCTGAATACAGGGCATTGGATTCAGAAGCCACACTCCTTATTGCTATGTTCTGCTGCCTCTTAACCTCCTGAATTTAATGACAAGAAAATCAGGTTCCAAAGAGTTTTAGTGACTGGTCACAAGTCACATCCTGGCAATTTGAACTTGGCTCTGTCTGACTGCAAACTCTGGTTGTTTCTATGACTGTATGTGATCTTCAGTTATGTGATGACGTACTCTCTATACCAGTTGTGACAAAATCACCCCATTCAGTTGTATGTACAGAAGTTAGAGTCACCCCACAGTCGGCTTGCAGGTGTGTAAGCTGTTCACCTTGCCCTCCAATCTAAATCCACACATTTCTTCTAGTGAGTCTTTTCTCTTTCTCTTTTCTACTTGCTTATTCTTGTTTAGATGTTTTTTGTCCCCTTTCTACTAAAGAAGGAATTTTTAAGTAGGATAGCCAATTCATTGGAGTGGCCTAGATAGGCCAAAATGAACAGAATTATAATCTTCCCCTTTCACGTGTTCATGTAGTCCATTAGTTGATAAGTAAACAAAAATATATTCAATGATCTGTTACACATCAATGTTCAGCTACGTGTCATATGCCCAAATTATACATATGCACATCTACACCATATATCCAGGCCTATTACCTATGAGATGCTGATCTATTTAGCCATTCAGTCTTATCTCATATTTTAATAGCTACACCTTTATAAAAATATTAATATCTGGTTACTAAGTACCCCTCCTTCTTCATTTTGAAAATATTCTTGGTTATCTTGGATTTAAATTTCCCTATGAATTTTAGGATCAATTTTTTCAGTTTTCTTAAAATTTCCATTGATACTTTTATTATAATTGCATTTAAAATATACCTGCATATATAAATATATATGTGTGTATATGTACACACACAAAAAAAGGGAGGAAATTATTTCTACAATGACATCCAACACATATGTACATATACACACACACATATATATATATATTCATGACACTTTCAGAATATTTAATCTTTTAACGTGGTCATGTCTCTCTCCATCGAAGTTTTATTTTTTTTTATTTGTATAAATTTAACAATAGTCTATGTAAAGGTCTCAGACACCTTAGACACAGTTTTGTTAGATTTATTCCAATGCATTTTACATCTTTGATATTGTAAATGTTATTTTATAATATTGTTCCTTACCATAATTTTTGAGAATTTGAATAATTTTTTACTTTAATTACATATTGAAAATCAGGAATTTTCACAGTATGTTCTGTGGAGCCTTGGAGTTGTGGGAAGGTGCAGCAACTCTGGGAGCTTTGAGTTGGGGTGAATACGAGTATAGAGGGAACAGGCTTTAGAACCCCTCTCCCCTACACAATGTGGACTTTGGAATTTGTATTTTATCCCATGAGAAATGGGAAGTCTTTGGAATATTCTGAGTAAATTATGCTCTCTGGCTGCTGAATGGAAAGTGTGGCAGAAAAGCAAGAGTCAACACAAGGAGGTGAGTCTGGAGTCCTTTTTGGTGACATTGACTAGTAAAAATCACTGTTTGGACCTCATGGAATATGCCACTCCACCTCTAGTGGAGATTAATATAAGGTATGCTTTGTAAATACAATCAACAGGATTTACTGATGGGTAGATATTGGCAGAAGGTGAAATAGAGGTATCAAGGATTATGCTTAGACTTTTGCTTTAAACATTTTGGTGGATGATGACTGATTAAATCTGGGAAGAATAGGAGGGAAGGAAGTAGGTGTGTGTGTGTGTGTGTGTGTGTGTGTAGGATAGCAAGGCAGTGAGAACAAGAACATGAGGGGGTGGATATTTAAGTCGAATGTAGGAAGATGTCAGACATGCAGGGACAGTGCAAAGAGGCAGACATGTACCTAGGCAAATATTTTGACGTTTTCTTAGTGTTAACAAATGGTACAGAATTTGGACCATGTGTTACTCAGATAGTGGAGAAATTATGTTACTCAAGACTAAGTTGTTACCTGCTAACATCATTTTAATGGTTTTCTGACCAGGAGGAACTATTAAAACACTTTTTATTTTAGTATAATAGTTTATTACTTGCATATAATCACTTTATTATGTTTTAGAAAATTGTGAGTTTGAGATTGATACATAACACATTATAATTTTTTCTATTTAAAGAAATGGATAATAGCTTCCAGTTAACATTATTGTTTCTGGTTTTCTGGAAGGAGAAACATTATTATATTAAATGGAAGGTGCCTCTGGATGGTATTTAAATTTGTGTGACTGTTGCCATTGCCTTGGGAGATTGTGTGGACATGGAAAGGAAAGGGGCTTAGTATCTCAGAACATGCAGAAAAGAAGGAGAAACCCACAAGGAATAAATAAATAAGGTGTGGCCAGTTAGGTGGGAGAAGAACCAGGTTAATGTCATAAGGTGGAAAAAAAGGGAGGAAATTATTTCTACAAAAAAAGGAGTGAAACGATAGTGATCTTTGGTAGCAGAACATAGAAGTCATTGTTAATCTTCACAAGAGTCATTTCTAGGGAAAGGTGGGAATAATATTGTAATAGCAGTGACATCCAACTTTTTTTTTCAAAAGTAGTAACTTCTTTTATTTATTTTTATTTTTTTATTTCATTTCTTTTCAGCGTAACAGAATTCATAGTTTTTGCACCACACCCAGTGCTCCATGCAATGCGTGCCCTCCACAATACCCACCACCTGACATCCAACTTTTTGAAGATTCCTACTCAGGTAGGGAGCAGACAGTTAGAATCAGAGCTACAGGGGAATATGGCACTAAGAAAGGGTTATTTTAATATAAGATATAAGAAAGCACGAGTGTCAGCTGATGAAACTTACTGTAAAGAGAGAGAAACAAAGGAAATTTTCAAGTACAAAGTCTTCACTTGGGCAATAGGAGCGGAGGGTGCAGGCTTAGAAAGGAGCAGCTGGTATATACAATGGGAGAAAAACAAGCAGGACATATCAGTAAAGATTGGGTAGGCTTGTAGCCTTCCTGGTGAATTTTGTTGAATAAATTAGTGAATGTGTGTACACATTACTTATAAGATTATGGACTAAAGTATAGAGCATATTCAGTAATTGTCTCAGCATGCGTAGAAGCGAATAAAGAAGACATCAAAGGGGGTTAAAATTTGGGCAGATAATTTTAAAAATAATACTGATAACAATATTATTAATAATACAGGAGGAAGAAGATGAATTTGAGCAAAGAGGAGGAAGAGTGATGTAGAAGAGCACATTTTGGTGAGCATTTTATATTTATATTCCCTCTCTCATTGAATCCTTTAACAATACTGAGAGGTAAGTATTATTCATCTGTGCATAGTATGAGGCACAGAGAGCTTAGGTAAGTTGCCCAAGGTCACACAGGTTCTAAGTGGAGAAACTATATGATTTGAACCCAATCAAATCATGAGTCTGGCCACAAAGGCTGGATTCTTGAGTACTCTGCAATTACAGAGTATGGCCACACAGACATGAGGAGCAGAGGCTCCCCAGTTGGGAGAAACAGCATCAGCACAGGCAAAGAAGGATAAAGTTGCCTGAGCAATAAGTTTCGTCCAGAGTGACTGGAACATAGGATATGTCTGCGTGTTCCCTAAAAACAGACTCTGAGCTGAGAAATTGTGTTTAAGTGATTTTTTCGGGAGAAACAAGACAGGAAGGAAATAAAGCCAAGTAAAGATGAAATCTTGGGTAAAGGGCTCCTGGGTGGCTCAGTGGGTTATGCCTCTGCCTTTGGCTCAGGTCATGATCTTGGGGTTCTGAGATTGAGTCCTGCATCAGGCTCTCTGCTTGGTAGGGAGCCTGCTTCCTCCTCTCTTTCTGCCTGCCTCTCTGCCTACTTGTGATCTCCCTCTGTCAAAAAAATAAATAAAATATTTAAAAAAATAAAAAGAAATCTTGGGTAAAATTCCCACTTAGTACAGGATGATCCTGATGGGCGATTCTGGAGTGCAGGTTATACCTCAGATTTGTTCCAATATGAGATCAGGGATCTTGGTTGTCCCACTCTTTTACCCAGTGGTTATTGGTCAGAGATGGAATAGGGAGAAACACAGAAATGGATTCAAAAGATGCAGGGAGATTGGGTTGGACCAACATTACTTTTCACCACCAGGTAATGGGAAAGGAGTGGAAAGAGCTGAGAATCAACATAAATATATGAGCAATCTACTCAGGGGGATTCAGTGCCATGCTGGAGAGTTTGGAATTCACTCTCTACTAATCAGTTACTGATGACAAGCGTTATTCTTATTTTTAATGAAGGATATGTGTGATTATGGAAAAAGAAATATCAACACACTATAATAATAGTATATAACAGAGCACTGTAAATAACGGGTGCTTAACATTCCTCTCTGGGGTTGAGCTAGACAGATTTGGGTTTGAGTCTTGGTTAGGGCCGTAAAAACTAGAAAAGTCACCATACCCTTTCTATCAATCATTTTAATCTGTAGACTAGTGTTTTAAGTAGGACAGTTTGTCTGCAAGTAATAGGAAAATGCTCTTCAGCTGGTTTAAATAATATAGAGGCAATGTAGTGTAGGACAAATCCAATTTGGTAAAATGAAGCCAGCAAACAGCATCATTAAGATCATCAATTTCCACTTTTCTATTTTGACAGTCTCATTATGTTCTTTTAGCCCCTGTTGTGATCTTAAGATGGCTGTCACATTTGTAAACACCATATGAAGAAAAAACAATGTCTAGTGGAAGAAGTGGAGAAGTGGAATATCATTCTATTTCAGTTGTCTCTCCTAGTTTTAAAGAAAGCCTTTTCCTAGAAGTCCCCTCAGTTGATTACCTCTCACATCTTATTGGCCAGTATTGCAACATTTTCCCTCCATAATCCAACCATTGGCAAAGTGAGGAGTCTATGGTATTTTGCTCAAAACAAATAAAATCCATCCCCTTGGAGCTGGTGATACTACTGACCTTCTCTGAAGGGCATGACTACATGGAGGAGGATAAAATAATCAGAAAAAAATCTAGATTTTGTTAGAAAAGAAGGGAAGCTAATGGTTTTATGTTATGATGTCTCCTTTGACTAGGAGATTGTGAACAATAGAGATGACCTAAAGGAAGTTTAAGAAAGCTCTTCTTAAGAAGTATGCTCTGGGTTCCAAGAGCATCTAAGTTTAAGATTTCTTGTATGTGTAGTCAGTTATTGGGAGCTGTAAATGGCAAGCAGGTAGGAAATAATCTATTTCTCTCTTTCCATATTTGCCTCTCTCTTTCTCTCACACTTGCTCTCTCTCTCTCCCATCATGGCCTCTCTCCCAAGCTCCCAAAACATCTTATTTATTTCTATGTATTCATTATCTCCTCCCTATAAAATATATATATTTTTATTTATATCAGGTTGGTTGTTGTCACCCTGGATCCAATTGTATGTGGCTTTCTGGCTCCAGCTGGCTACACTATCTTCTTGGTTTCCTAATTATAAAGTTCCCGACAGCTTATGATGATTGACTTAACTCCTATTTTTCTTTCCAGCCATAGGATGGTAGTCAGTCTTTGCGTCAGATGAACTTGAGCAAATGCCCACCCTGATCCAATTGTTTGTGACAGCAGGGACCATGGGTTAGGGCAATTCACCTTTAGCAAGGTTTATGAACAGGAAGTGTGAAGGACAGTCACTTGCAAAACATGTCTTATACAATTATGTTCTTTTAAGCTTGTGTAATCTGTAAGCTTTTAAGCTTACAGGTTACATAAGAAAAATATTTATAAAGTGAAAACTCAGTAAATTTTAATTTCTTTCTTTCCTTCTTCATTCAACAACCTTTTATGAAATATTCACTTTCTTCTAGACATTGAAGTTTCACAGATGAAAAAGACACAATCCTTGAAAGAAGTCACAGGCTAGTCATATAAGCATTATTCAGCAGTCATTCCAGAACACTGAAAGGATAAACAATAGATGAACAGCTAACAGATAACTCAACCTCAAGCCAACACTTGATCTGCATCTTAAGTTAACCAGACAAACACGAATGAGGGAGGAAGGGCGTCAGAAACTAATGGAATTGAATGGCCTCTAAAGTCTCATTAACATTTTATTCTCTTTGACTCTGGATTTGTGCATTGTAGCAGTGATGTGGAAAACAGTGAGAAACTTGATTTTAGTGGAGTTTGATAATGACAGGGATTGGGTAGCAAGCTGGGTTAAGTTTATAACTCTTGGTTTCCAATCTGTCATGATCCTTAGGATCATGAGAAGATAGAGCCCCACATTGGGCTCTGTGCTCAGTGCTGAGTCTGCTTGAGATTCTCTCTCTTTCTCTCTGCCCCTCCTGCTCATGCTCTTTCTCTCTAAAACAAATAAATCTTAGGAAAAAAAAAAAAAAAGATTGGGGCTAGAGAAGTAGGTAAAGGCCTGACATAGAAGGACATTTTGGAAGGTCTTAAAGAAAATTTGTTTTTAATTGGAATAATGCAGGAGTTTCAGATATGGGTAAGATGGAGTAAGCCCACTCCACATTTGCTATCCCAGAGAATGCAGCTATAAAACCTAGACAAAATGCATGAAGAAGTTTTTGTTTTTGGGGGGTGTTTTTGCAGATTCTAAGAAATAAAAGAAGTTTTATTTTGTTTCTTTGTTTTTCAGATTCTAAGAAATAAATGGTAGCAGAAGAGTTGAGGAAGACGACTGGAATACAAAGTACCATTGAACTATCAGTGAGTTTTTTTTTTTATTTATTTATTTGAGAGAGAGAATGAGAAATATAGATAGATAGATAGATAGATAGACTCTGTGCTATAGAGCGAGAGAGAGAGAATATGAGGCGGGGAGGGTAAGAGAGAGAAGCAGTCTCCCTGCTGGGCAGGGACCCCAATACGGGACTCAATCCTGGGACTCCAGGATCATGACCTGAGCCAAAGGCAGTCGCTTAACCAACTGAGACACCCAGGTGTCCCTATCAGTGAGTTTTTCATTCCCTTTCAGTCAGTATCTCTGAGCTTGGATGCCAAAGAGCCCAGAATCTGGAAGTGGGGACTGGTGTGGGAAGAGAGAACTCCAGGAGAAGCACTCTAGTTCTGGCTCAACTCATAAGAACTAATTTTATAATGGCCAGAGAGAATGGAGTAAACATCCCACTAAAAAATAAATCAACTCTCTCCGATTGCAGCCTACAGATGCCCACAAATACCTAAAATTCTGAGGTAGTGGAGATTTCCTCTTTGATTAGAGAAGCTGTTGTTCCAAGAAGGATGAGATAACCCCAGTTACATTTTTTTTTCTCTTTGTGTTTTCCACAGCTTGACTCCACACATGTGTTCTGTCACAAAAAGGCAGTGGATGAAATAAATAAAGCATTTCAAGTTGGAGGACTAAAAAGGGGAGTTCTAGAAAATAAAGAGGCTATGAGAAGAATTCAGAGAGGGAACAGTTTCAGGAAATGACCCTAAAACTTGTTTGTGAATTCCTAGTCACACCCTGAGCTGTGCATGCAGGGATACACTGAAACTAAAATATTAAAAATGTCCCTATGACTTAAACAAGACCTAGCATCTCATGATGCAATATTCAAAATACACAGAATACAATAAAATAATTATCCAATGTATAAAGAGGCAGAAAAATATCAACTCACAGGGGAACAGAAAATCAATAGATGTTGGAGTAAATGTTGGAATTGCCTGACAGACTTTAAAGCAACTATTTTGAAAATACTTCAGTAAGTTAAAGTGAATATTCTTGAAACAAGTAGGAAGATAGAAAATCTCAGCAAAGAATCAGAAGGTATAAAGAAGAACCAAATAGAAATTTAAGACAAAAACACAGTTAAAATAGAAGTGTAGAATGGGCTCAACAGCAGAATAGAGAAGATAAGAAGAAGAGTCTATACACATGAATGAGATCAATAGAAATTATCCAGTCTGAGAAACACACAGAAGAAAGATTAAGAGAAAAATGAATCGGGACCTGTGATACAGTACCAAAATATTTGGCATTTTAAGACATGAAAGTCTCAGAAGGAGATGAGAAACAGTCTGCAGGAGAAAAAAAAAAAAAAAAAAGTTGAATGATGGTAGGAAACCTCCCAAATTGGCTAAGACCATAAACTTACAAATTGAAAAAAAAAAAAACCAAAAACTGAGCAAACCCCAAAGTGAAAACAAACAAATGAGGAAATGTGCACCCAAATTTATGGAAACTAAAAACAAAGAAAAAAGACTGAGGAAAATGATGCATTACTTAGGGAAACAACCATTTCAATGGCTGTAACTTTCTCACTGGAAAGCAAGGAGGCCAGAAGGAAGTGAACCATTTTTAAAGGGCTGAAAGAAAAGAACAGTCAATCCAGAATTCTCTATTAAATGAAAAGTTCCTGTAGAAATAATGGCAAAATAAAGTCATCCTCCGATGAAGGAGAAGTAAGAATTTGTTGCCAGCAGACTTACTCTAAAATAATATGTAAAGAAAAATTTTAAGACAGAATACAAACAACTATATTCTGTCTATATGAAACTCATTTCAAATACAATGTTAAAGTTAAAATAAAGTGGAAGGATGGGAAAAGATCTACCATGTGAACATTAATCAAAAGAACATTAATCAAATCAAAGTAGATCTTGGAGCAAAGAATATTACCAGGAATAAACTGTCAGATGAAACAATAATAATAAACTCAATTCATCAAAAAAATCATAAAGAAGATAAAATGTGTAAACTAGTGTGTAAAATAAGTCATCACAATAGAACTTCAAAATATATGAAACATTTTTACAAAACTGAAAGGAGTAGTATACACATCCACAATTATACCTTTAGATATATAACCTCTGCTCTCAGTAATTCAACTACTGCTCTGGGTAATCAATGAATTAGTGGACAGGAAGTCTATAAGGATATAGAAAAAATGAATGACAGCATCAATCAACTGGATTTTTTTAAATGCATAGAATACTCCAACCAATACAAAAGAATATGCATTATTTTCAAGCGGACATAGAATATTCATCAAGGCAGAGAATGTTTTGGGTTATAAAACAAAGAGAAAAATTCAAAATACTTGAAATAATACAGAATTTAATCTTTTACCATAATAGATTAAGCTAAAATTAACAGCAAAGGTTACAGGAGACTCTTCAAACACTTGAAAATTAAATAACATGCTTCTAAATAATCCATGGTCAAACAAAAGTCTCAAAGCAAATAAGACACTATTTCAAACTAAGCAAAAATGAAAATACAATATATCAAAATTTGTGGAATGCAGTTAAAGTAACTCATAGAGAAAAAGCGATCATGCCATTAAATATTTATATTAAAAAGATCTCAAAACAATAACCTAAATTCATACTTTAAGAAACCAGAAAAAGAAAAGTAAAAGGCACCCAAACAAGTAAGAAAGAAAAAAAAAGAGGGTAGAAAGCCATGAAATTTTAAACAAAACAGTAAATATAATAAAACAAAAAACAGCTTTAAAAAAATCAGTAGAGATGGTTGTTAGGGCCAACTTAATGTTAAAACCTATTATTATGGGGGCGCCTGGGTGGCTCAGTGGGTTAAAGCCTCTGCTTTTGGCTCAGGTCATGATCCCAGGGTCCTGGAATGGAGCCCCACATCGGGCTCTCCGCTCTGCGGAGAGCCTGCTTCCTCCTCTCTCTCCCTGCCTGCCTCTCTTGCCTACTTGTAATCTCTGTCAAATAAATAAATAAAATCTTTTATAAAAAAAAAAAAACACCTGTTATTATGGCCTGCTTAGCCAGAGTGACTCCATATTGCCTAGGTAGCCATATTGTTGTTTGCATCCACAGATTTCATTCCAGGAATAAATGCCCCAATAGTTCCTGGTATAGGTTCCCGGTATCGATTCCGGGAGTAAACGCCTTAACAATAGAAGCCACGTACCTTGGGTCTGTGATTATGCCCTATAAAACCAGCCTGTGAGATTGGGAGGGGGTGGCTCTCCTCGGAGGCGGCCCTGGCCCATCAGTCTGACTTCTAATGTTTAGCATAGAATAAAGCTTTGCATAACTTTCACTTTGTCTCAGTCTCGTTCCTTTGATAACGGACCCCAAAAATGGTATATCTCTGTCAAGACTGAAAAAGGAAAAAGAGATATAAGACAACATTTACTGATCAAGAATGATACCTCAAACAGTGCCACAATTATTAATAAATTGAATTTATTTATAAAAAACTTTCCACAAAAGAAGTCTTTGGGTCCAGATAGATACATTGGTAAATTCTAATTTTTTTAAAATTTCTTTTCAGTGTTCCAGAATTCATTGTTTATGTACCACACCCAGTGCTCGATGCAATACATGCCCTCCACAATACCCACCACCAGGCTCACCCAGCCTCCCATCCCCACCCCTCTAAAACCCTCAGTTAGTTCCTCAGAGTTCACAGTCTCTCATGGTTTGTCTCCCCCTCCAATTTCCCCCAACTCCCTTCTCTCCATCTTCCCATGTTCTCCGTGATATTCCTTATGCTCCACAAATAAGTAAAACCAAATACTTATTTGAAAGGGTGAAAGAGTATAAGCAGGAGAGGCAGATGGGAGGGAGAGAGAATCTTAGGCAGACTCCATACTGAGTGCAGAGGCTGCCGCAGGGCTCAATTCCAGGATCCTGAGATAACAACCTGAGCTGAAAGTAAGAGTTGGAGGCTTAACTGACTGCACCATGTAGCCAGCCCATTTTTTTTAATTACTCTTTGAAAGATCCTTTTAATAGAATGAAAGACAAGTCATGTCTATGGGGAAAATATTTAAAAATCACATATCTGACAAATGACTTGTATAGAATATATTTAAAATTCTCCAAAGTCAATAGTGAGAAAACAAAAACCCATTTAAAAAAAAAAATGGGCAAAGTATCTGCACAGGCTCTTAACCAAGGAGGTATACAAAAGACAAGTAAGTACATTGAAAGATGCTCAATGTCATAAGCCACTAGGAAACAGAAGGTAATGATTAGAATACCTAAAACATACTGACAATATGAAGCTTTGGACCAGATGCAGAACAACTAGAATGATCATACTTTACTGGTTGGAATGCAACGCGGTAGAGCTACTGTGGAAAAAAAAATATATATGGGCATTTTGTTATAAAGTTAAACATACACTTATATGACACAGCAATTCTATTTCTAGACATTTATCCCAGATTCATGAAACCTTATGTTCACACAAAACACCTATATATGAATGTTTATACAAGCTCTATTTAAAATTGCCCCAGACTGGAAACTCAAATATCTTTCAATGGCTGAATTATAAAAACAAATAAACAAACTGAAATATATTCATATAATGGGATAGATTTCCTCAGTAAAAAAGAAGGAACTATGGACAGTTTATTGTGGCGGTGGTTATAAGAATCTATACAACTATTACAACTCCCAACACAGTATACTAAAAGTCAATACTACAGAAAAAATATGTTGAATATGGATTAAAAGGGAGCAAGACAGGGACATTTTAACCCTCCAGACTTCTAGAATTGCATCGAATGACTTCAGATCTTTTAGCAGGGAGTTGGAAAATCTGTAGGGACTCTTCATGGAACGTGCTTTCCTTCTGTGCAGAGACATGCAGTCTCTGGGAGGAAATTTCCCTGGCTGTAAACTCCATTAGGCAGCCTTCCTCCTTGAACATGATTTTCATCTTTGCCCAGGAACTTTTCCCTCCACTTCCCCTAGTCCCAGCCTTCTGAGCAATGGTGAGTTAAACCAGCTCAAAGTTGTATGAACAGGGAGGATGAGAACTTGGCTGGGCTCAGAGCAATAAACGATACAGATTCCAGGTGTTTTGTAAAGCAGTGACACGTCAGTTAGTGAAAGATACAATGCAGTGGGCCTCGGAGCCTGCCCATGCACACGGTGACATGGTTGTGTTTTATGGACTGAAAAACAGCGTTGCAAACTGTGTGGGATGGGGGAGGTCAGGAAGAATTAGATGTTTGGTTGGATCAACTCCACAGTCTTAAGAGAGACCAAGTGGACAATGATAGCTTTTGTGTGGAGTTTTCTTAAGCCATATGAATTGTAAGATGTGATGTGAATATGTTTTCTGAGGTAATTAGCATTATATTTATTTACTCACCTGTCACGTAATGAGCCGGTCCCCTGAGCTAGGTGGTAGTGTGATAGACATGGGGAACAGAAGGAAATTGGACCATGAAGCAGCTCAGCTTACCAGGCTAGAATCTTGGAGGAACTCAGGGACCAGAGGAACAAATCATTCCATCTCAACAAAAAGTGAAGTGGGATCACTTCCCCACAGAGAAGAGGTAGCTTGTTCTGTGATAACAGATAAATTCCCTGTATTCCCTAGGTAGTCAATAAGCATGGTGGTTATGGTGATGAACACCAGAGCTATATAGTCTGGATTTGAATCCCTGTTCTGCTAATCACTCCCTGTGTGATTTTGGGTAGGTAACTTAATCTCTCTGTGCCTTAGTTTCCTCATCTGTACAAAGGGGATAATGCTTGTTCCTATTGCACAAAACTCAGTCAGGATAAAAAAACAGAGAATGTCAAGTATAGGTACATGGTAGACAACACACGCCTGGCAGGGCAAACATTCAACGAGTGTTCTCCAGCTCAATGACCTTGCATTAAAAAGCATCTTCTTTGGAACCATTCTCTCATTAAATTCCAGATTTGCCCAGTTTAGGTAAATAAGGAAACTGGCTTTAGCAGTGACTTTCTCCTTTCTTCATCCCATGAATTAAGAAAGCACTGCTCACCTCTGGGCCTTGATTTCTATAAACGTAGAAAAAGAGAGGTCAGAGGCTTGATCCAGATGGACACCGAGTTTCCCTTAAACTCCAGTGTTTTACACTCCAGGAAGGGGAAAATGATGCAGGCCATGGCTCTGTAATTTTTACCAATTGCATCAAGTGGAGTACTTAGTAAAAAGACCAACATTTCCCTCTAGTGGTGAGTTTGGAGCAGTGACCTGCCTTGCATGAAGGTTTCTGTTGAGGTGCTTTCAACGTGGAATGTATAGGTGGACAATCCAATAAAATGATTCTAGTTGGTAGACCCACAAGCATTTCTTAATTTTAGTATAGATAATTTAAATTTAACACATATTAGAAGAAACTTTGGGTGAAAGAGTGCATCAAGTTTAGGATTGCATGGATATTATTTGTTCTTAAAAAGTAAAGAAATGAGGCAATTTAAAAAAGGTTAACTAATATATTTCAGCTTTCAGTAAACAGAGATGGTAAAAGTCATACAAAGGAAGCTTAGAAAATAGTAGTTTTAATTTAATCTTGGCTTTATCAAGGGAAACATGCATGTGTTTGAAAAGCATCAAATAATTACACAAAACTTCTTAACAAAAATAGCAGTTGGGATGCCTGGGTGGCTCAGTTGGTTACGTGGCTGCCTTCGGCTCAGGTCATGATCACAGCATCCTGGGATCAAGTCCCACATCAGGCTCCTTGCTCAGCAGGGAGCCTGCTTCTCCCTCTGCCTCTGCCTGACACTCTATCTGCCTGTGCTCTCTCCCTCTCTCTCTGACAAATAAATAAATTAAAAAAAATAGCAGTTATCCCCTACTCTAGGTACCATCTTGTTTCCAGAGGTAACTGCTTGTAAATTTGTTAACTAACTCTTTGTTATTTGCATCCATACTTTCCAATGGTATGGTTGTATTTCTAGATCTTTCTGTTTTAGACATTACACATTGACTTCCCAATACAGAAGATGGGATTTTGCTTTCTTTTATAGACCCTCCCCTACCACTACCCCATCTTTATCTCTCTCACTTGCCTGCATATTTCCTATTGCTCCATCCTATGCATATATAAGCATCCTATGCTTATCTAGCAATTTTGTTTAGTTCAATATTCAGTATTGCTTTATTATCACTATGCATATGCTACCCTTAGTTGACCCATATAATGTAATGTGATTGTCTTTACTTTCCTACAAAACATGAAGTCAATGAGTTTTATTTGCCTATATTTGATTAACTCAACTCTGAACTCTTCCCCAGTTGTGCAAACCTCTTTTGAATACACACAAATACACAAATACCTTAAGCATGTAAAAATGTCATCTTCCAAGAGTAAGTCCTTCTTGCCTGCCCTTCCCTGGACCAATGCACAGATCACCCCATTATTTCCCTTTACTCTGGGGATCTATTTTGTCTCTCCTTCGTATTGGGTCACCTATTTGGATCCTGGATTCCATTGTTTCCTCTCTCTTCCTGGTTTATGCCCTTTTTCAGAGAAAGCAAATCGAATCTCTCAGATGGTTTCTGAGAAAGAATACATGACTGGAAACTTTAAGACTTGGACTTTATAAGAATATCCTTATTGTACCTTCATATGAAATCAATACATTGCACAAGGAGGTCTTAGGGCACAAATCACCCCCCCCCCAACATTTTGAATGCTTTTCCCCCTTGCTTTCTAGCTTCCTATGTTGCTGTGGAGAAGTATAGTGTTATATTGATTCTTGATTCTGAATGTAAAACTTACTCCCTCCCCTGTGATACCTGGCCCCTTCTGTGAAAGCTCATGGAATGCTGTTGGTTTTTGTTTTCCCCCATCCAATATTCTGAAACTTTCTAATGGTGTGTCTTGATGCAGGATTTTTTCCATACCTATGGTAAGCCCTTTGAAACAGAAACTTATGGGCTTCAGACTTGGGAGACTGTTTAGTTATTTCTCTGGTGAATGCTTTACTTTCAAATTTTCTAATTTTTCTGGCAGCAACTCCTAATATTTGGATATTGCACCTCTTGGTTATTGTCACATTTTCTTTCTGTTCCATTCATTTTGCATCTCTATTATTTTGCTCTATTTTCTATGAGATTTATTGAATTTTATTCTGAAAAGTTTCTGTTGGTTTCTTTTCATTTCTTCTCCCTTATTTTTGCAATTTCTCTATATTCATTCATATTTCTCATAATTTTGTTGTTCTTTAGGAGTTCCTATTTCATAGCTGTTTTTGTTTTGTAGATTAAATATATTCTCTTATCTCTTGGAAGATACCAAGGATTGTATTTTTATTAAGTTCTCTTCTTTCTGTGTGGTTCCTCTTTCTTTCAATTTCTCCCTCTCTCTCTTATCTCTGAATTTTATATTAGATGGCCCTTTTCAATGTCAGATGACCTTAGGTCATTGCTGATTTATAAGGATGGGCACTGATATCTGATTAGAATTTTCATCTGTGTCATTGGCTTTTTTACCATAGGGAGACTTAACTGCTTATTTTTTTTTTTAATTTTATTTATTCAACAGACAGAGATCACAAGCAGTCAGAGAGGCAGGCGGGGTGGGGGGAGCAGGCTCCCTGCCGAGCAGAGAGCCCAGATGTGGGGCTCAATCTCAGGGCCCTGAGATCATCACCTGAGACAAAGGCAGAGGATTTAACCCACTGAGCCACCCAGGCACCCCTTAGCTGGCTATTTTCATCAGAAACTCCTGAAGTCAGTACTTTTAGTTCTGTTCTCTTGAATTAGTCCAGTTCTCTTGAGAGGACTCTTATGATCTTCAGGATGTAAGTGGCTGCCAGCACTCTGAAAGCTGTGTTGGGAGGTCTCTCAACACTGAGTATGTAAACTTGTACTTGTGTTTCCTGTTTTTACTACAGCACTCCCATTTTCATGCCCAACTACGGCTGGTATCTGTCTGTATTTATTTTACCTTTTTTTTTTTTTTTTTAAGGAATAAGTCTCCCCTTTTCTACCAGGTGAGTGGATTGCTATATAAACAAGGGGTAGAGATTTAACGATCTGATTGTTTTTCAACAGCGTTTCAACCTGTTCTTCTTGAATTTTGCCCCGTTTTCTTTCCCATCCTCAGAGGTATGTGATGCTGCCAATTTCTGAGCCTTTCAGGAGTTCTGTGGTATGAATCAAGTTGCTTCTAGGATTCCTTTACTACCATCTTAAGAATCTATTTTTGTGGATCTGCTAAGTTAGTTACTACAACTCAGGCATCTGCTTTCCAGCTTCTAAAATTGTTTTGCTATTCTCTCCTCTTTGTCTTAACAAATTTATGACTTTGAAAATAATTTACCTGTCCTTTTAGTGTTTTTATTTTTTTAAAGGGGGGAGTAGGTTGGGAAGGGAGATGGAGTATGCATTGCATGCATAGTGTGTGTTTGTGGGTGTATGTGTTCTATCTTCTTCCTCTAACTGGAAGTCTCATAATGGTTATTTATTTTTAGAATTTCTCTCTCATTCTCTGGCAAAACATTTTTAGTAGGAATCCTTTCACAGTGTGACTAAAAATAAAAGAAGAAAAGAAATATTTGAAAGGCAGCAGTTGCATGAAATTTCTCTGGGTGTTCTATGAAAAATGCCTGACTGGTTGAGGCTGAAGTGTGATGCTTACAGCTCAGTGGAGTCATAGGAGGAGAAAAGCATATTTTAGATTCCCCACCATGTGTCAGGCACTGTGCTCCACTACTAGCAAATGTTATCACGTTTCATTTTAATGCAGCGGTGATTCCATGAAGTAGATGTTATTATCTTTGCTTTACAAAGAAGGAAACAGAGGGTAACCCATAGGCTAAAGAAACACATGGCATGTGAATAAAAAATAAAAATTCAGCTAAGGTTTCTTGCAAGTGAAGCTCATAGTTTCTCCACTCCAGCAAATTAAATTCATTGTGTGGCTAAAACATGGCAAGGTGACCAAATAGTGTCCAGTTATTTACAATTCTTTCTTGTCACAAACTCATGCTTGACTTAAAAGAAGGAAAGAGATTGCCTAGAGTGTGGTCTCTGATTGAGAACAAGGGTAACTCATTCTGTGACCTTGGGCACATTGCTTCACTCTCAGGGCCCCAATTTCTACATCAGTAAAACAAGGTCATCAGAATAAATGGTCTGTTACATTCTGATGATCTATCTTGCAGATGGTGAGCTAGAGGTGCTGAGAGCTTCAAGTCAGATGCGAAGTCCAATGCTGGGCCACCCTCTAACTCTCTGTTTATACTCTTTGCAAGAAACTTCCCAACAGATAGTTGGACGGCCTTCCAAATGCCAATGGGCATGAAATATGGTTTTCTCCCAAGACCCTCTTTAGAACTGAATCTCTGCATATCCCCTTCAGGGACTGCAGGGTCTCCTCTAAGCTTAAGGTAAATAAATACTCTAAAATGTGGAATGGAAATGGAAGTCAAAGGAGTGATTGGGGAAAGGAGGCAGCAAACCTTGGGCCTTTTACCATATGGCCTCAACACTTTGGATTATTTTATGAATGCATGAGGTGACACATTGGTTTCTTCAAAGCCATTCTTGTACATGCCTTTCAGGGTTCTAACCCATATGAATTTAGATAATGAGGTAATTGGATTTAATGACTGAAGTAGTGATTCAAGAAGAAGAAGAAGAATTCAAATTATTTATAATAATAATTTTTATTGATATGAGTATGATATTACTAAAGCAACTTTAAATTGGTAATAACTTTCATTTGAGAGATGGAAGCAACTATACATATAATTTTGTTCAAGCCTCTTGTGTCCAGATGAGGAATCTAAGACCCAGAGACACAATGTGACTTGAGCAAAACTTTGTCTAAAGTTGTGCTAATTATTAATTCAGTGTTTTCCCCATAATGCTCCACTGTTCCACTGTTGATTAACATTAGCTCCTCTCCCTCTACAAATGTCATAGTGTTGATTTAGAATTATGACTGATATCTATGTGATTGGATATTTATTGATTTTCTGATTACTTGGATTAATAATGATGTTCCAAGCAAAGTTAGTATTAGGTCATTAATAAGGAAAACAGATCAAAAAAGGCATGATGGGGTGGGTGGGTGGCTCAGTTGGTTGAGCATTTGCTTTCAGCTCAGGTCATGATTGCAGGGTCCAGGGATCGAGCCCTGCATTGGGCTTCCTGTTCAACAGGGGAGTCTGCTTCTCCTTTTCCCTCTATCTCTCCCCGGACTCATGATCTCTCTCTCTCTCTCTCTCTGAAATAAACAAACAAAATATTTTAAAAAAAGAAAGCATGGTGATATAATCCTGTTTTTAACATCAAAAATTGTCCAACCACAATTGTGATGTATTAGTAAATGAAATAAGGCCATTTATGTCATGGCATACATATATTATTTTTTAAAGTTTGCTTTCATTCAATAATTTAATTTTATTTTTTCCAGGTATATTATATGTTAGATATTTTCTATGTACTTTGGAAAGATTATCTCATAAATCATCATAATGTGAAATGAAGTAATTATAATTATTATACCCATTCCCTGGAGCTCAAAGAGATAGGTGGGTCTCTTAAAGTCTACACATGGTATTTGGCAGAGTTGGTATACAAACTCAGGCAGACCTACCCTGGAACTCAGGGTCTCTATTGCTGAATTATATCCCCTAAATTTTCCCCCAAATTGAGAAATTTTACATGAAGCACCCTGAAGAAAATATCACAGATATTTAAGGTGTGCCATATTATTGCAATTTTTCTAACTTCCTCACACTGTTTAATCCAATTTTTCATTCATTTTGGTGGCCAGTTGTTTAAGGGTATTTTTCTCAGTATCTTGATCCCTACTTTTTGCCTTTTTGTCCTGTTGACACGGGAGTGAAACTTTTGTAAGAGAGTCATTTGTGAAAACATTAAGAGACAGCTTATTCCAAACCAACTTATCCCAAACAATAGCACATTGTAGTATCTCATTGATATTTTATCCTCTCATAGATTCTTATATCTTAAAAATTGACTTCTCTCATCTTTCAGTTCCTTCACAAGAGAGAAAAAGTCAAAACTCTGTTTTTTTGAAATTTGTGAAAATAGGTAAATTCTTCAACATCTTTGTATTTCAGTTTAATTAGTTCAAAATAGATAAAAATAAGATCAAATGAAATAATTCATTCTTTTATTTAATGACTATTGATCATTTGCACAGCTAATTACAATTAAATGTTCACCAAGTTAATAAATTAATTACTTAGAGTCAGAAAGGCAAGGGATCATATGTTGACTTTGCCTCTTTATTAAATTATTTGGGGCAAGTTTTCTTATCATAATTTATAAGTAGTAGAACTATTATCACTGGCCTCCACCCCAGAGTAGCTGGGTGAAAAACACACATGGCAAGGATAAACCTCAATAACCCCCTGTCACATAATTGGTAATAAATAATTGTTTCTTATTCATTTATCTAAACTATTCACCCCTAAGACTGCCTGTGTCTAGTATCTAGAAAGACTGCCTCTTTCTAGACCTTGTTACTAAGCAAGCAGATTGCTTACACAAGGTAAGCAGTTCCAACTGTATTGAAATCATTTGCCTGAAATGTTTTCTTTCCCATTCAACATTGCTTATTTACATGGTGTCGGATCAAATGGAAGACAGAAGAACAATGTGATTCATGATCTTTCTCCAAGGAGGCAGCTGCAACATAAATGATGTCTCAGGAAACAGGATAATCTGTTTGTGTGGCCACAACTCTGTGATCCCTGACCTGTCTTAATCTTCAGTAGTGGGTATATGTATGGCACTTTTGTCCCCAGGTGGAACTGAATGTTGAAAAAAAAAACCACTATTCATCTGGATATTCTTTTTCTATCATTGCAGATTAAAAACTGGTGCAAAAACTATGAATTCTGTTACACTGAAAAGAAATTTAAAAAAAAACTATTGGTGTAGGTTGTAAATATTCTTTTTTTCCACTGGGTTTAAGAATTCATATCTCCTGTTTTCTATTCTAAAAGTAATAAGGATCTTCCTGAAATCCCATCTCTCTTGAGGATTTGGGATGCTCTTGGGTATCTGCCACAGTAAGAAAACAAGCTGAAGGAATGTGGAAATGTGAAGCCATCTGGCTGCTGGTCCACTTTCACACCGGCTCTAGGGGTCACTGAGAGCCTCCCAAGGGCTGTTGAGACCCAGCTCTGACAGGAAACATTTGATCTCATTCCAGCAGTGCCCGGACATGTGGACTCAGATACGTGGATCTTCTCTAAACACAGTGGTTGGAGAATATTTTAATTGGGGGATTTGAAGAGGGTGTTTGGAAACTGACTTCAGCCCCCTAGAACTATCAAAATCCCAAGTCCCAAGCATTTTGACTAATATCACATTTCATTATATGTCAACTTTTTTATTTTTTTTCTTGAGTATATGTCATTGGAAATTGTGAGCATTCAGTGTGGGAGGGAATTTGCTTAATGTTGGAGGCATAACAATGAATGAATGACACATAGTCCCTGTCTTGCAGGATAAGTCAGCAAGTGAACAAGCACTGGCAATATGGGGTGATGTATTGAGATAGAGTCCGGCAGAGACCGGTTAATATTCATTCAACAAGAAATGAGCACGTAACTCTGTGCCATACTTTTTGTGCTAGCTTTTAGTGAACTGTTTTAAGAAGTGTATTGGTTTGTTAGGGCTTCCATATCAAAAGTTTATAGACTGAGGGGCTTATTTTCTCAGAAATTTATTTTCTCACAGTTCAAGAGCCTGAAAAGTCCAAGATCAAGGTGCTGGAAAGGTAAGTTTCATTCTGAGCTTTCTTCTGTTGCCATGTGGGCCATTTCACTGTGTGCTCACATGACCTCTACGTGTGCATGGAGACAAAGTTCCGGAAAGGGAGAGCTCTCTGGTGTCTCTTTTTATAATGACACTAATCCTATCTGATGAGTACTCTACTCTTCTGACCTTAATTAACCTTAATTATTTCCTTAGAGGCCCTATCTCCAAGTACAGCCACACTGGGTATTGGGGTTTCAACATATGAATTTGGGCAGGGTCACAGACATTCAGCCCATAACAAGAGGTGATGAGGATTTATCTATTTAAAGTGCATGGAAGTGACCAATGAGAACTCTAGACATAAGAGCATCTGCATATCATTGAGGGGTTAGAATAGCATTGTCAGATAAAACACAGGACATCCAGTTAAATTTGGATTTCAGATTAACAACAAATAACTTAAATTTTAGTATAAACATGTCCCAAATATGGCATAGGATATACTTATGCTAAAAAAAAAGTTCACTGTTTATCTGTAATTCTGTAATACAAAAAATAAATGTAATTGAGTGCTTTATATTTTATTTGGTAAATTGGTCAGCCCTCAGCTGGAGAACTTTTATATATAGGGAACTGCATAGCATAGCCAACCTGGCACATTGGGCAGGAGACATAAGGATCCTGGAGAAACAGTCAGAGGAGGCTTATTACAGTTTAAAGGGTGTTAGGTTGTGAGTCGTTACAGTGAACAAGCCCCTTAACCTCTCCTAGAAGAGGATATGGTGAAGTGCACCCATCTCTTTCAACTTTGTTGCCTAGATAGTCACTAAGACCATCCACAATCCAAAGCAAAGTGAGATACTCATTTTTGTTCAGTCCTATAGTTATGGGCTGAATTGTGTCACCCCAAATGTTCATATGTGAAATTTTAAATGCTAAGCTTCAGAATAAGACTGGACTGCATATTGACATAGGGTTTTTAAAGAAGCACTTAAATTGTGGTTATCAGGGTGGCCTTTTTTTCAATATGACTGGTGTCATAGAGGAAGAGAATATTTGGATACAGGAAAAATGACCTTGAGAGATAATAGTTACCAATAAGCCATGCAGATAGGACTTGATCAGACTTTTCCCTTATAGCCCTCAGAAGGAACCAACACCTTGATCTAGGACTCCTGGCCTCCAGAACTATGGGAAAATAAAAGTCTGTTGTTTAAACCACCCGGTCCACAGTATTTTGTCATGGCACCCTAGCAAACTAATATGCCTACCTCAAAACACTTTTTTAACTGAGGAAAAGAAAAGAACCCTATCATTTCATTCAGTATAAGTATAAAGTACAATGTGAAGCCACAGAAGATCCAACCAGAGCTTCCAATTTCATGATGAGAAGGCTGAGTACCACAGGGTTAAGGCTTGGTCTTAGAGTGCATTTTTAGTTCAAAAAAGAACTGTGAAGAGCAGATATATTTATAGATCAGGAATTATGGAATACAATAATATTTACTCACAGGGTGAGGAGCAGAGTGGATTATACCTCTAGTGACAAGACTGAATTTGCATGTCTACAGACAATATTTAGTTTACATTTCTAGAGGTTATCTACAATTCATAGAATTACAAAGAGCTTGAAGACTAGGATGAGCTAGAACCAGAGCCTGTAAGAGCTGGCTCTGTAAACAGACAAAGCATCTTTGTTTTCTACTGAAATACATTTTTCCTATACCAGGATTTCTGGGCATCAAGCAACATTTGGAAGCAGAAATTCATTATTTTGTGTCTTCAGCACAGAACATCAATGTGCATTTTCAGGTGTGAGGAAGGCAAACTATATAAGACTGTATAGAGACAAGGAGATGTGAGAATCTAAAGGGATTGTGTAAGGCCAGAAAGGAAGACATCTTTTCTCTGACCAGATTGTATTGGAGAATTTACAGAATTGAGCAAGACTAGGGCTGGTGGAGTCTGCAATATTGTCTAACCCAATTGTTTCATGGAAACAGAGGGATCTGTGGAAGCATGGTGGTCCAGTCTCCTGATGCTGGGCTGATGTATGGGCTGCTGAAACCATTAAGATGCTTCTGGCATGACATTCTGCAGCTTTGGTGCCTGTTACACATTCCTATACCTCTTCAAAGTGGTACACAAAATGGGCTTTAACCGGGAAAGATCAAGTGAGAAAATGATGGGAAAGTGGATGAGCCACACCTATGTCCTGGGCACTTACATTCCGGGACCTGGAATACTGTAGGTGCTTATTAAATGCTCTTAGATTGAATGACACTGGTGGGGCACCTGGGTGGCTCAGTCAGTTAAGTTCCTGACTCAGTTTCAACACAGGTCGTGGTCTTGTAGCATGGGATCGAGCCTCATGTTGGGCTTTGTTCTCAGTGTAGTCTGCTTCAGATTCTTTCTCCTTCTTCCTCTGCCCCTCCCTTCTCTCTCTCTCTCTTAAATAAATAAATGAAATCTTTTAAGAGAAAAAAAGAATAAATGACACTCATGAGTATTTGATTACATATCTTTAACATTTTTCAGGAGCTTGGGTTCTTGTTGGTGCCTAGTGGTGGCCTTGAAGGTGGAGGTGGGAGGAAATGGTGAAGGAGTAGGGGCACAATTCTAGAGCCAGATGACACCTCTCCCTCCTCTGATTACTGACATCCTTTATTTCTCCTGCTGTGGCAGGGGTTCGTTTTTGCATTTCACCTTCATGTTACATTTTAGCTTCTACTTGAACTGTGTCCATTTCCTTAAACTGAACCAGTATTTCACTTTCCTTACACAGAATCCATACTATTATCTTTAAATGTTCTTTATACTGAATACATGTTTATATGCTACTTAAATGAAATCAATGCTCAACCTAAGCACAGAATTCTACTTAAACTGAATCAATGAAATGATTCTCATGCACTTAAATTATTCACAGTATGGCTAATTTTTCTATTTTTTTCAATGGAAAGGCCCAGCTCTGTGGCCCTTTAACTGACATCAGGAGATCATAGAGTCGCTCATGACCCTGAGGGTTTGGTGAAATAAAGCTGGGTGGAAAACAGTTGTCTTACATAAGTTACATAAGTTACTTTTAAGATGACATGATAGCTCATGAGACTGGTGCCATTTCCCTTATTTTAAAGATGTTGGACCAGGCTCAGAGGGTGTGAGTGGCCTGCCCAAGACCAGCTTGCTGAGTGTAGGAGGCAGAGTTTGAAGTCAGGGCTGTCTGACTCATGTCTCTGATGGTTGGTTCTACAGCCCGTCCTGTCACCCCAGCTCTGAAAGCTTGTCCTGTGTGAACAGGCTGTGAGTGAACTAAGTAAGTAAATAACACACAGAGAAAAAAAATGACACAGATGCAGCTCCTGGAATCTAGAACAATGTCTCTAACCAATCATTCTCTGGAAATTGCAGCAGAGGTCGGCAGTTTGTCCAAAGCATCTACCAAATCAGAGTGGTAACAGGGCGTACTGTAGAAGGCTTTTTTTTTTTTTTTAAGATTTTATTTATTTATTTATTTTCTTAAAAAAATTATTTATTTTTTTAATTTTTTTTCAGTGTTCCAGAATTCATTGTTTATGCACCACACCCAGTGTTCCATGCAATACATGCCCTCCATAATACTCACCACCAGGCTCACCCAACCTCCCACATCCTTCCTCCCCAAAACCCTGTTTGTTTCTCAGACTCCACAGTCTTTCATGGTTCATCTCCCCCTCCAATTTCCCCCAACTCACTTCTCCTCTCCATCTCCCCATGTCCTCCATGTTATTCCTTATGCTCCACAAATAAGCGAAACCATATGATAATTGACTCTCTCTGCTTGACTTATTTCACTCAGCATAATCTCTTCCAGTCCCGTCCATGTTGATACAAAAGGTGGGTATTCATCCTTTCTGATGGAGGCATAATACTCCATTGTATATATGGACCATATCTTCTTTATCCATTCATCTGTTGAGGGGTATCTTGGTTCTCTCCACAGTTTGGCGATTGTGGCCATTGCTGCTATGAACATTGGGGTACAGGCGGTCCTTCTTTAGACTACATCTGTATCTTTGGGGTAAATACCCAGTAGTGCAATTGCAGGGTCATAGGGTAGCTCTATATTTAATTTCTTTTTTTTTAAGATTTTATTTATTTATTTGACAGACAGAGATCACAAGTAGGCAGAGAGGCAGGCAGAGAGAGAGGGGGAAGCAGGCTCCCCGCTGAGCAGAGAGCCCAATGTGGGGCTCAATCCCAGGACCCTGAGATCATGACCTGAGCTGAAGGCAGTGGCTTTAACCCACTGAGCCACCCAGGCACCTCTATATTTAACTTCTTAGGGAATGTCCACACTGTTTTCCAAAGTGGCTGCACCAACTTGTATTCCCACTAACAGTGTAAGCGGGTTCCCCTTTCTCCACATCCTTTCCAACACATGTTGTTTACTGTCTTGTTAGTTTTTGGCCATTCTAACTGGTGTAAGTTGGTATCTCAGTGTGGTTTTGATTTGAATCTCCGTGATGGTTAGTGATAATGAGCATTTTTTAAAAAAATATTTTTATTTCTTTTCAGCATAACAGTATTCATTGTTTTTGCACCACACCCAGTGCTCCATGCAATACGTGCCCTCCCTAAAACCCACCACCAGGCTCCCCTAACCTCCCACCCCCTGCCCCTTCAAAACCCCTCAGGTTGTTTTTCAGAGTCCATAGTCTCTCATGGATGATGAGCATTTTTTTCTGTGTCTGTTAGCCATTTGTATGTCTTTTTTGGAGAAGTGTCTGTTCATGCCTTTTTTGATAGGATTATCTGTTTTGTGTGTGTTGAGTTTGAGGAGTTCTTTATGGATCTTGGATATCAGCACTTTGTCTGTACTGTCATTTTATTTATTTATTTATTTGAGAGAGTGTGTGTGTGTGTGAGAGAGAGAGAGAGGAGGAACAAAAAGAGGGAGAAGCAGACTCTCCACAGAGCAGGGAGTCCAACATGGGGCTCAATCCCAGGACTCTGGGATCATGACCTGAGCTGAAGGCAGATATTTAACCAATTGAGCCACCCAGGTACCCCTATTGGATGGTTTTGATTGCCCCTTTCCCATTACTCTGACCAGGTGGCTAAAATATTCTCCTTGTTTAATAGGACCCAGATTCTCAACTATAATGATGATCCTTTTTTAACTGTTTACTCTCGGTCAGGCACCATTCCGAACACTCTGTCTGTATTAACACATTTAATCTTCTGTGGGAATAGATGCCATCATTCTCTTGCCTTTATAGATGAGGTAGCTGACACAGAGAATGGCCACTTCAATTGCCCAAGGTTTCAGTAACTGGTGAGCAAAAGTGGTGGACCCAGCTCAGGTAGGCCAGCTCTAGAGCTCATGCCCATAACCACCATGCAGAAATGTTGAATGACTTGCTTGGGGTGGAGAGGTTGGTGCAAAGAGAGTGGTAGAGATGGTCTGAGTCAAGTCTCTGGCTTCAAAGTCTATGCACTTTTTATTGTGCTACCATTCTAGATTACCTAAGAATACAAGTTTGGAGTCAGACTGGTTTTCTCTTTGGTCCCTGTGTGGCCCCAGAAAAGTCTCTTGATCTCTCTCTGCCTGAATTTACTCATTTGTTAAGTGAAAATGATAATGATTCCCATTTCATTATATTCTTTAAAGATTAAATGTGATGCACTACATCTGTGACTAATGAAGTACTATAAGTTGGCTAAATAAATTTAAAAAAAAAAGATTAAATGTGATGCTGTGTGTGAAGGCTTGGTAAACAACCTGCCATATAAAACAGTAAATTTTAACTCCAATCATTTTTTAAAATTTCAATTTACATTGCAAATTAGTGTTTGTTAAGTCATAGATATTTTCATTAAAATATGAGGTATCTCAGTGTAGTAGAAAGTGTCATGGGAACTTCAGGTCTGGGTTTACACCTGGCTCTGAGAAGGATATGTGGAAAAGTCTCTCTCCCCTCCCCTCTCTATATATCTATCTCTCTCTTTTTGGAAGAAACGGGAAATTCTAAAAAGCTATGTTTGTGGAGGAAGGTAAAACAAAAGCCACAGATCATCTGGGGACTTGCTAAATGTCAGAGGCTAGACAGAACAGATGCATCGAGATGCTGGGGTGGGGTCTGTGCAATTAACCAGGTAAGAGTAGAATACTCAACAGATAAGAGAAAAACAAATGCACACTAGCTCAACCAGGAGAAGAGTTTCTTGAGATTTCCAAGCTTTCCAACATAAGAAACTATATAGAAATGTGAGTAAAACGTGTTGATAGAAATAGACATTGCTTATCAAGTCTCTTATGCATACATTTTTTTGAGACACTAGAAAAGATACTTTATATAAATGGCTGCTCCTGATATAATATTCATTACTGTAATTATTAGCACTAAAAGCAAAAGTTTTCCTGAAGCCAGCTACGGTGGTCAATTTGCTTAAGCACCAGTTGTTCATTTGCAAAGTGGTAATAGTAACTTATTTTGTGGATTGTCAGTTGAGATAATAAATAGGAAGCACAGTTTCAGGGATATCGTAGGGGCTCAAAAATGGTAGTACCATTTTTACTATAGTGATTGTTTCCTAGATAATAATCATCCCCAAAGTCTACCAAGTGGTTTGTCATGATGAAACCTGCTGCAGCTTGGGTAGATGGAAAACCCAAACAACTCTTGTCAACAAGACCTAAGATGATAAATGAAGATGAAACCAGTGGGTCTGGTGTGATGGCTTCTTGGGGGCTCATCTTGAAGTGCTTCGGTGAGGTCTGTTTTGTTTTGCTCTGTTTGGGATCATTTCTTTTGCCACTCCAGCTATGTAAAGATAATAATTGTACCAATAGAACTGGTGACCTTTCACCCTCTCTCCCTTTGATAAAGTCTCATTCTCTAGGAAAACTATGACAAACGTCTCTTCCTTCATCCCCAGTAAACTAGCAGATAATCTGTCTATTATGCTTAATATCCTCTTACTCCACAAGTCATTGGTATTAGGTTTGGGTTCCTCTGAATGGGGTGAACATTATATCTCTAACCTATGAAAAGGCTTTGCTCCTTTGCAATGTTGGTGGAGCTAAATTTGTTTTCACAGCTGGTTGTACTTGGAGAAGGGGTTAGCCGCCGTCTTGAAGGTTCTACCACAGCAGTTCATCACCAAGCCTGCTGTGTGGTGGGGGCTTTGAGCTGTTAACGGGAGGCATGGAGGGAAGTCTAAATTAATCATTTATGATTTATTTATTCTTCTTCCGTCATGGAGTAAAATGAGCAGATGCCAACATTTCTAGGGCCAAGACTGTCTACATGATGTGATGTTTGATAACTGACTCCTAATATTTATCTGCCAACAGGACCAATCTGCGGGACTAATAACAAAACCATATACTTACAGACCACTTCACAATTTACAGCTTGGTTTTCCTATTCTTGGCCTCGATGGATTCCTGTAAAAATCCAGTGAGTTAGAGGCTGCGTTCTTTTATATCACCATTTTACAGGTGAGGATAAAGAAGCCCAGAAGTAGCTTTGTGGCTTTCTTGAGGTCACACAGCTTGTAAATAGCAGATGAGCATCTTGAGTTTCTATCTCCAAACCCTAAGACCTATACTATTTGCATGACTACACTGAAGAAGAGATACCATATGGAGGCCTTCTGTGCCACTGAAGTGTCACTTAAATTCCCTGCCCTCTCTCTCCAACAAGGCTCACTAAACTGCCATCAAAAGTGCCACTTTTGATGCAAAAATTTCAGTAGGCCTAATAAGCACCTGTGTTGCATTGGAAACACTCAGTACTCAAGATGTAGAGATAAACTAAGAGAAACTGCCTCTAATGGAGCAACATTCCCACTAGAGCTCTCTATCCAGAATGATAGCCACTAGCCACAAGTGGCTATTTAAATTTAAATGTAATAATATATTCAGTTCCTCAGTTGCACTAGTCACATTTCAAGTACTCATGTATGGCACATTACTGAGAGTTATTTGACATAGCAGTGGTCTAGAGGAAAAACAGGTAGTCAGGCCCAAGGGGATATCTATCCACTAAAGGAAACATGTTTAAAATGCAACATTACATTTATTGTGAAACCTGATAACTTTCTCCAGTAGCACCCATGTTAAAAGTTAGAAAATAGCCTTAGGTATTGAAGAAAGAAAGAGTGACTAGCCAGAGTTAGGAGTTTGAATTTATCATAAGCCAATAGAAAACTTCTAAGGTAAAAACTTTAAAGTAGGAGTATGGCATAATCTGGTATATAATATAAGGAGTGGCTCTGCCCAAGACATGGAGAACGTATTATAACAGGGTAAGAGTGAAGACAGGAAAAGTAGTTGGTAGACTATTATAGCAGTTGAGGTGATTAAAAAAAAAAAGGTAATATGGACCAGGGAACAACCAGGAAGGGTGTAGAGAAGTCAGTTTGGGGACATGCTTTAGAAGTAGAGTCACTTAGATACACTGACAGATTAGATATAACAGAAAGAGAGAATAGATATTAGATGTTGAATTTGAGCAGTGAGTCAGATGGGGTGGAGCCATCTACTATGAATAGGAAGATTGGTGGATGCACAAAAAGTGAGGATCTAAGGGAAAATCAAGAGAGAACAGAGTTGTTTGAGGTGGATATTAAGCAACCAGGTAAAGATATCAAATAGTAGTTGTATAAGTGAATTTGGGAAATAATTCAGGGCTGGAAGAAATACTTTTTTTTAATGCCAGTGGTGTTTAAAACTAAAACACTGGGTGAATGAGAGAGTAAATGTTGAGGAGAAGTCAAATCAGTGGACTGAGTCTAAGGTCACTCCAATATTCAGAGGGCAAAGAGTCAGCAAAGAAGAGCTCCAGTGAGGTAATGGGAGAAACCAGAAGCACATGGTGTCACTTAAGTTAAGGGAAAAGAGAATTTCAGAAAGTATGGAGGCATCAACACTGTCCAAAAATACCGAGATTAAAACCAATAAAAATGTAATCATGACTATAGAATTTTGAAAGACAGAGGTCATTTGAAGCCTTGTTTTTGAGGTCTTGGTGTATATCGGCTAAGGAAACTGACTGATGGCCCTACAGGAGAGAGTTTAAGGTGAATAAGTGGAAGAGACAACAATAGGAAATACTTTCAAGAATTTTTCTTTTCTTTTCTTTCTTTCTTTTTTTAATTTTATTTTTCCAGTGTTGAAGATTCATTGTTTATGCAGCACACCCAGGATTGCTCCATGTATTGCTCTACCATGTATTGCTCCATGCAATACATGCCCTCCTTAATACCCATCACCAGGCTAACTCATCCCCCCACATCCCCCTAAAAAACCCCTCAATTTGTTTCTCAGAGTCCATAGTCTTTCATGCTTTGTCTCCCCCTACAATTTACCCCAATTCACTTTTCTTTTCCTTCTCCTAATGTCCTCCATGTTATTCCTTGTGCTCCACAAGTAAGTGAAACATATGATAATTGACTTTCTCTTCTTGACTTATTTCACTCAGCACAATCTCCTCCAGTCCTGTCCATGTTGATACAAAAGTTAGGTATTCATCCTTTCTGATGGAGGCATAATATTCCATTGTATATATGGACCATATCTTCTTTATCCATTCGTTTGTTGAAGGACATCTTGGCTCTTTTCACAGTTTGGCAATTGTGGCCGTTGTTGCTATGAATGCTGGGGAATGGAGCAAGTGTTCATGTCCTAGAAGCAGAGAGGACACCCCCCAAGATAAATGAGGCTAGAAACACATCCAGGCATATAATTGTGAAATTCATGAATCATGATTTCAGAGAATTTGTCTTAAGGGCAGCTGGGGGAAGAGATCCCTTACGTACAGAGGGAGGACCATCAGAATAACATCAGACCTCTGCAAGCCAGAAAGGGCTGGAAAAGACATATTCAGGGCACTAAATGAAAAGAACATGCAGCCAAGAATACTTTATCCAGCAAGGCTGAGATTCAAAATGGATGGAGAGATAAAGAGCTTCTAAGACCCGTAAGGTTTAAAAGATTATGTGACCATCAACCGGCACTACAAAAAATATTAAGGGAGGGGGGTTTCTATAATAGAAGAAATAACCCAAGAGGGACATAGAACAGAAATCTACAGAGACAATCTATAGAAATCTATAGAAATGAGGACTTCACAGGCAACATGATGTCAATAAAATCTTATCTTTCAATAATCACTCTCAACATGAACAGCCTAAACACTCCCATAAAATGGCACGGGGTTGCAGACTGGATAAAACAACAGGACCTGTCCATATGCTGTCTACAAGAGACCCATTTTGAATCTAAAAATACATCCAGACTGAAAGTGAAGGGATGGAAAACCATCTTTCATGCCAACGGGCCTGAAAAGAAAGCTGGGGTAGTGATTCTCATATCAGATAAATTAGATCTGAAGCTCAAGAACTGTAGTCAGAGATACAGAAGGACACTACATCATTCTTAAAGGGTCTATCCACCGAGAAGATCTAATAATTGCAAATATTTATGCCCCCAACATGCGAGAGGCCAACTACATAAGCCAACTGTTTATCAAAATAAAGAGTCATATTGATATGAACATATTAATTGTAGGGAATCTTAACACGCCACTCTCAGCAACAGACAGATCATCTAAGCAGAAAATCAATAAAGTAACAAGAGCTTTGAATGACACATTGGACAAGATGGACCCCATAGATATCAAGAATTTTTCTTAAAAAGAACAGAGGATGCTGTGAAGTGTGTAAACCTGGCGATTCACAGACCTGTACCTCTGGGGATAAAATTTTTGCTGAGAGTATTATTATTATTCTTTTACTAGATGGCAATGTTCTGTCTTATACAATTTATTCAGAATTTTAAAAATTATTTTAATATCTTTCATATTTTATTTTCTCCCTTTCCAGCAGGTGCTCAGAAGCCTCTAATTACCAATTTTAAGAAATTTAAGATCTCTGAAATTTTAATCCTAAACTTGACCTAAATAGTTTAGAGTAGTGTCTGGAGAACTTGATTTATAAGAGGGGGAAAAATGATAAACACCAAGAACTGCTTTTTTGGTGTCTTCAGTTGAAGAAATATAAATTTTCAGGATACAGGGGTGAACAGAATTTGGACAACCCTGGAAAAGCCATTAATATTGTAGCTTGTATATTCTGTAAAATTTGATCTTTCTTAGTTTAGTTCAAACTAGGATGTTGGAGATAGATTAAAATCATTTTTGAGCCAAGTGTCTTGAATCTGAGTATGTAAAGAATGATTGCTATGAGATAAGTGGATTCAGGTAGCAGTTATAAACACAGGGCCTGATGCATAAATATCCAATAACTTTTATCAAAATGTATTGAAGATACATTAAAAAAAAGAGGAAAACAATAAAGATATTCTCAAAAAGAAAAAAAAAACACAAAAAATTAGATCATTCAGTTACTGGTTGCATTTATTCTTTTAAACTAATGGTGGCATTATTTAGTTATTAGATAACTCAGTGATTCAGCAAAAGTTCATCAAACACCTGTAGGTAGCCACTGGACTAAACTCTGGGGATATGGAAATAAATTATCTTCAAAGAGCTCCAAAGTTAGCTGGAGACTAGCAAACAGAAAGTTTTATGGAAGTTATCATGTACTTGGACAAAAGTAGGCACAATGAGTTCTAGCAGCATAAAAAATGATGCAGGTTTCAAATATAGGTTTGGAAAAATGTCTATGGTGAAATGTTGAACATAGTTTCATTGGTGAAAGAAATAGTGATATTTGAGCAAATATTTTGATACATTACACGTGCTTTTATTTCTCTATTAATTTATGTGCTCTTCATTGTTTACATGAGCTTGTGACTGTTCCAACTGAAGGTCAGTCAATTTATTTCTGAGAAATTGTGCCAAAGTAGTTCTAAAAACCTGACTATAATACACTGGACCAAAATATTTAGATGACAAATGAAGAGAAAAGAGTTCAATGTGGAGCTGAGTGAAAATGCTGATGATGTGACCAGGATCGAAGCAAGGAAAAAGCTGAGCAAGAGAGTGGCCAATTCCTGGGGTAGAGAAAGGTAAACACAAATGCTATAGTATAGTCATCATTGAACAAGAGAGAAGTGGTGCTATGGTCAAGAACCAGTCTTGCTGGAAGATTTGTTACATAGAGAAGACTTACACAAATAAAGTAACATACCAAGGATAATAGGAGCCATGTTTCTACTGGAGAAGGGAGTTAGAAATTGGAAAGGGAAAAAGCCAGACCACTCTGAAATTTGGATTAGAAATGGAGGTACTGAAGTAAACCGATTGTTTTCAATAGATAGATACATAAACAGATATAAAAGTAAATATGTATGTATGTAAGTATATGCATACATATTTCTTAGTTCTGTTTACTAAGAGGGACTGAAAGCAATGAGATCCACGTTGCAATGAATACATGTAGAGCCCAGAAGCTGGTTTACAAATAACATTTACAAATGGCATTCTCCACCAAAAAGAATGAGGATTTCTTAGAGAAATGAATGACTCTGAGTTTGACACAACAAAAATACATGTTGAACATAGAGCAATTTATTTTGAGAGAAAGTAAAACAGTATTTGAAGCATAATGATAACTCACCACAAGGATACAGAGGTCAATTTCGAGGCGCTACCACTAGCCAAATATGCGATAAATTTATCATCAAAATAATATTTGATTTTAAACCACTAAATAAAGTAGAGATCTATGAATCTATACTGATTAATACATAAATAGAAAGAAAAGAATCCTCGTCCTAATAGTAGAATGCCAACTAATCAATGCAGATGGAATTATAAAATCATAAAATAACCATTTGGTAACCCTCAGAGTAACTGATAAGAGTAAGAATCATCAACAGATGTTAAAATTAATCCATGAAAGTTTAATGAGAAGTAAGCTATTTTCATAGTCTCAAAGTATTTGCTTTGAGTACTTTTAAACTTAAAGTACTTTTTAAAGTACTTTTTAATTACAAAAGGGGAGATGATTCCTACAGTGTAGAAAAACCTAGCAGATACCAGACTGCCTGTGTTTGCCAATACTGTGACAAATCAGTATAATATACCACCTGTCAAGATATGGGGTAGACATCATCACTTCTGTGATTTTGTTGCCCTAAAATGCATAATCTAGGTCTAACTATTAGGAAGTATAGTATTATTGTTAATTCCCTGACTCTGAACAGTATAATGAGGTTATGTAGAAGGTTTTTACTTTTTCCTTTGTTTTAATAAAATACATAGTGGAGAATTTAAATTATAGGGGTTCCTGTCTACAAATTAATCTCAACTACTTCATAAGAAAAGCAATATGTGTACATGTAAGATGGAAGACAAAGAGAATTAAAAATGTAGTAAAATATTAACTGTTGCAGAATCTAGATAATCCCTTGTATTGTAATTGAAACTATTATTTTGGTTTGAATTCTTCATTACATAAAGTAAAATTAGGGGGGAAAAAAAAGAAAAAGAAGAGAAAAACCAAGATGACAAAGACTGGTATTTGCCTAACTCCACACTACTTCAATTGTGGTTTTGTTCAGAAAGCAGAAAAGGTGACCCCAACTACTTCATCTAGTAGATATATAACCCAATTCTGGCTAATGAAATATAAAATACTGAAAATACACTGGAAAGCTTTTGGGGAAATCACCTCCATGAAAACAGGAAGCTCTGTGGGATAAAAACAAATAAAACAAAAAGCAAAACTCCCAGTCCTGTGATTTACTTGCCATTTCTGCCCCCCGAACAATCTTGCCTCTGAATGTACCTGAATATGGATGTGATACTTGGGGCAGTTGCAGCCATTGGGTAGTCATGAGATCAAATCATCTTAGAGATGCTAATGCATAGCCCTAATACCACTTGCCACTAAGCCAACACCAACAGCAATTATATGTTTCTAGACTTTTTGTTATTGGAGAATAATAAATAACTGAGTTTAGGCTATTTGTAGTTAAATATTGTTACTTGCAGCTGGAGGCACTCCTAACAGACACAGACAACAATAGCAACAACACAAATGACTTCCACAAAGGAGCTGGTGGAAAGAAGTGAACCATCACTCCAGAAAAGCTTAACTTAGGGTAACATCAAATAAACATTATATTAGATTCCCTGTGGAAAAGGATCCATTTTTTATTAATGTGCATGGCTTCATAACCCGCAAGAATTGGTTAGAATTTTTAGGAAAACAGAAAGGGATTTTGTCTACCTCCATCTCCTAGCTTTAAAATGTTGTGGGCATTCCAAGCACTTTATAAAAACTGAATCTTAAGAACCCACTGTTTTATACCTGTATTGCATCTATCCTATGGAGGGGTTTTCAATAAACACTTGAACATTTTTGGAAAAGGACCCCTGCTGCCTGAATATTAGGAATGCACTTTTGTACCAGGATGTGGTCATCTGTTAAGACAAAAATGTTTTTACTGAATTTTTATGAATTCATTTTCCCTTCTCTCATTTTCTGGTAAATTTCATGTAATCTTAAACCATTCTATGTTTTTAAATACACAGTTAAAACATCAGACCTAACATTATTTATTTTAAGGATTCACATAATCCAGAAATGAAAGTCAGGCAGCTACTGTGTGGCATCTTGGAATTAGCACAAAAAAACAGAGCAAGTGTTTTGAATAATAAAACAAATCTACAAGCAAATTTTCAGTTAAGAGGAAAATGTGGTGTGACCCCACACAGTAAATTCTTCTGGAAAAGTAGAGATTCATTTTTTTAAGCCAAACATTTTTCCAATCAATACACCTATATTTGTCCAGCATTTTTCAGCCTACCAAGATCTTTCAAACCCATGTGATTTGATCTTCACAGCAACCTCATGAGATAGGTGAGAAGTAAGTTATCCATCTTGTGGATAGAGAAACATATTTACAGAAAGGATGTGATATTTGATCATACAGCTGGCTTGTGGAAGGGCTAATACTCAAACCTGTGCTTTATGATTCTGGTCATCTTTCCACATGGAATTAATTAGATTTTATAATTTTATAATATATTTTATTTATTTATTTTATTATTTTTTCACAGTGTTTTTAATAAAAGCATTTAATAACTAGTATATATATCAATATGCCATTTAATGTTCTATATATTTATATATATTAATTTATTTAATTCTCACAAAAAGTCTGTAGTCATTATTATCTACATTTTCTAGATGAAGACACTGAGGCATAAGGAGTTTAAGTAATATGAACAAGTTAAAGTAATTTTTAAATGGCAAAGTTGAGATTCAAACCTGGGATCTGAGCTCTGAGTCCATGCTTTTAGCCATTCCAACATACAGTCCTCTCAACAGCTAAATGCCAGTTTCAGGCTTAAAGATGTCTTGCTCCATATAAAGAATAGCACTGTCTTTCTTCTCTATATTCAGGCTCTCTTCACATTCTAAAATACTAATGCTACAGAGGGACCTTAGTTCTCTATACTACTCTTATTTTATATATCAACCTGTTCAGTCCAAAATAAAACTCGAATTGGCTACTTCTTAGATTTTAAATCTCCAAATAACTTCTTTCCTCTTTCTTTGAAGATCTGGTATGGATAGTGTGTGGAAATCCTAGGAACCTCATTATTTTCTCTCCCAGAATTCAAGACTATAGTTAGACATCAGTAATGTGTAATTCCTTGGTTTTTTTTGTTTGTTTGTTTCTGTGGTCTTGCATAGTTCTCTTAACCTGATAGCCCCATAAACCCAGGCATTGACCTTCACTCAAGTTAGAGGAATTAAATAAGCCTCCAAGAGTAAATGTTGATCATCGTCTCCTCCCTGTATCCCCTGTGGGTAGATGTACTTGACTATCTAAGCCTCTCTTCAAGGTTGGGGAAAGGAAGTGGGGGTGAAAGAATGTGACCATTGTTTACCCACTAAATTTCTATTGCTCCATGAGGTCTGGGAATCACCCATAATTTTTATATAATTTCTTCATAAATATGTGTCAGAATTAAACCCAGGTTACCCTTCACTTCTTTAGGGTTGCACTACTATAATTTTACAGTGCAGATTATCTAATCTTCCTAATTTCTGAAACCTTGGAAAAGTGCCTGTTCACACATCCCCTCATTTTCCCTCTCCATCAAAATCTTGCCTCTGGCCTCTGACTTCCTTCTCTTACAGTATAATAGCAACTATTAGTTACTGAATTTCTACTGTGTGCTCATAAATGAACAACAGCAAGTTTAATAACTCATATATAGTTAGACAGCTCATGATTGATAGAGTCTGGATAGAGGAGGGTTTCATATACCAAAACCCATTGCTCAGTACTGTTTCTATATCTTCAATAATTTTTATGGTTAGCAATTCTGCTACATTCTCATTCTCTTTCTGGAATGTGTTCTATCGCTTATTTCATTTCATTGAATTCAATTATGAAGACATCTCATCTGCAGCCCCCTAAGAATCCTCATTCTTCCTCATGATTTAGAGGTTGGTTTTGTGTCCTTCCTGATCCTGAGAACTGTTCCTCAGCATTATTTCCTGGTCTTCTTTGTAAAATGTCAGCTTCTTAGAGCCATTTTGCCATGATGGTTTTCATCTATCAACCTTTGAAAACTTCCTTTGATTGACTGACACTTTGGTGTATGGTCCCATGTTCTCTTCAAATCCTGCTGTTACCTTTTTAAAAAAACACCCTAGTGTGGAGGTGAGTCAGCGTGTTGCTGCTGTCCAACAAAACAGAGAATTTATGGTATGCCAGTAAAGTAAAGTGCTCACAGGAATCCTCTTGCTAATCACTTGTATAGTGTAGACATAGTATTAAAAACAACAACAACAACAACAAAACAACCATTTAAAGGCACTGGAATATATCCAAAATCAGACAGAAGTCAGAGGAGAGTTTATTCTTAAAAAAAAAAAAAAATCTCTAACTGTAAATGGTAATGATTGCAAGTTTGTGGCTTAGTTGCTGTAGGGTACTCCACATGAGTTGGCAGTAGAAACTCAAAAACTTATTAGCTCAAGGTGTCAAAAAACAGAATTTCATTCTGGAACAGAAGTGGGCCCAGAATCTGACCATTGCTATGTGAAAATCCTTGGCTGATCATTCATACTAGTGGTTAGACTAAAGGGAGTTAATGAAAATCCAAGCACAGAACTATGAGACTCTCTCCTTAAAAAACAGAATTGCACTAGATGAGATCCATGAGTGTGCTTTTTTAAAAATAATTATTATTATTGAATGCCCTTTCGAAATATATAGCTCACATGGCAAAAAGCTGAACCATACTGGTTTGAGATCAAAGGACAGAGACTGAGGCAAACAGAATGATTAGGGCAGGAATTTCCAGAATCAAGAGAATTAAGAGAAAATAAATTAAAAAATCTGAGTAGAAACACCGCCCAAATCTTCATTGATGACAAAATTATAATCATAAAAGGGACATCCAGAAGATACTGGGCAAAAGTAGTAGCAACTTGAAGCTGTATGAAGTGTGCAGTAATTTCAGCTGATACATACCACAGAAGAGGCAAACACTGAAGTTTGAGTTCAAACAAGTCAACTGTGTACTTACTAGAAAAAAATAAAAATAATCAAAACAATATAACAGGACGCAAAGTGGCTATATAATATCTGAACTATCTAGTTTTAAATATAAAATTGGAAGTCATCCATAGAAGTCATAAAGTGTGATCCATACTCAGAAAAAAAGATAATCAATAGAAAGGACTTTAAACATGTATATATGTTATATTTAGCAGATAAAGACTTCAATGTATGTATTATAAATACATTCAAAAAATAAAGATAAAAATATGCTCAAAGGATTAAAGGAAAAAATGGTCTTAAGAATGAATGAAAGAATCTCAACAGAAAAGCTGAACATTTAGGAATAAATAAACGGAAACTCTTCAGCTAAAAGTACAAAAACAGAACGAAAAATTCACAAGTGGATTCAACAGAAGAAAGTTCGGTTAAAGATAGATCAATAGAAGTTAATCAATCCAAAGAACAGAGATGAAAAACAAAGGCTAAAGAAGTTGAGTTTACTCAATGTTATACTCATGAAAAAAAATGCCAAGCATTGTGTTTGAAAAACAAATGAGCTTAAATGAAGGCATCTGAGAGTAAGAGAGAATGGGAAATTTACTGTTGAATTTCCCATTCCTGATGGGTTGGGAAGGGCATAGCTGCTCTAAGCTGTTGGATGCCATATATACTAATTGCTAAACCTCAGCCTACTTATATTAGAAAATGTTTGAACAAGTATTCTGTGCCACTCAATATATTAGGAAGAAATAAGGCATTTTATGTGTAAAGATTCAGGAAATAAATGACAGGACTAGCATTACTTGGTGTTATACAATTGAGTGTCTATAATAGATTATGTTATTGGCACCAACTTGTCACTTTTCCCCTTTTTTCCTTTACCTCTACAGTACATTCACACCAAGAGATGTGGAGTGGAGGGATACATTTCTATACCCAGTCTTGGCATGAGACTTGCTTTGGTCAAGCAGACGTTTGCAGAAATGAATCAAGCAAAATTATGAAAAGCGTATGCCTGTTAGACTGGCTTGCTCCTTTGTTTCCACCATTTCTTTCAGAAGATCATGCTGGGATTAGCCGGCTAATACTGGGAGGTGGATGACAAACATGAGAACAGTGTTATTTCCTCAGTTAAGTTGCCCCAGCCCAAGTAAAAGTTAAAGCACGGTGCCCCATTCAATCTTCAGATGCTTGTATGATGGCAGCTAAGATCATCTGAATTGCCCAGCTAAACCCAAGTCAGCCAGTACTATCATCCCATGGATCTATAAACTGTATTTATTAATAAATGTGTATTGTTTTAAGCCACCGGGTTTTCAGGTAGTTTGAAATAGCTAATTAATAGACTATTTAAAAGTGTCAGGCACTGTGCTAGATGCTTTATATATATTGCCCTTTTTTTACATTTTTATTGTGCTATGTTAGTCACCATACATGGAGCACTGGGTGTTATATGTAAAGATAAACAATGAATCTTGGAACACTACATCAAAAACTAATGATGTATTCTATGGTGACTATCTATATTATGGAAATATCTGTGTGTGTGTGTATATATATATATATATACACAAAATATCCTGATGAGGTAGTTCCATTATTGTTTTTTAAAATTTCAACAGTGCATTTTCAGATGAGAAAAAAATGGGTCCCAAATGTTATTTCACATGTCAAAGTCACACAGTCATGCAATGAAGCCAGGACTCAAATGTAGGCAGCCCATGTTGTCAGATATCCTATGAACATAAGAATCTGTGTCAAAGGATTTGTCTGTTAAGAGATTTTTCTATCTCCAAATTGTCAGAATTGCATGCTGGCAATGATAATGAAAAATAAACTGAGCTGTAGAAATATAGAACATTTCACAATATGTTACAACAAGAAATTTCTTTTTAATCTTTTTTCCTACACACCACTGACATATACAAATGCCATAATACAAATGCTTAAAGTAATGAAACACCAACTTCTGTGCTTGCTTACATTTGGAGTCAAAGTGTGCCAGGAAAAACACATGCCTGCTGCCATGCATGGATATTAGTTCCTGGACTTTCAAGATCCCTCCTACTAATTTATTTTCATCACTGGCGGCTTGAATTGTATCCTTTTTTTTTTTTTCTTTTTCATCATTCAGCACCACTTACAAAAAGTGGGAGAAAAAAATTAAAGCTCTCACTCCTAAAATTTCAGTCATATGGTAGGGGTTAAACAGTTTCTATGGGATTGAGAAACAAGGGACCTGAACTCTTGACTTGTTTCTACCCCAAAGTATCTATAGGTTGTCAAGCGAGACTCAAAGTGTTTCTTAGAAACTTAATTTTCTTTGCTGTATAATGGAGTCACTACTAGCTCTGGGAGCCTAGGAAACCCATTTACTTATTCATTCTGTCAGTAATTATTATAAACTAGCTATGTGTCAGGTACAACACCACTCATGGGAGACAGAGAAACCAGACAAAATTTCTGCAAGAGTTCCCAGTCTTGGACTCAGGGATGGAGACAATTAAGTAAACTGTTACAGAAAAATATGTTTAGTGCTCATTGTCTTTTCTGCTACAAAAACAAAACCACAAATTTAAAACAAATATGCTATTGGGGTTTCAGTTAAATAATTTTTTGTTGGATACAGTCTTTGCATTCTAAGAGCACAGACCCAAAAATTTTTTTAAACTATAAATGTCAAAGGCAGAACAATGCCTTAACAATATCCACAACCAGATCACATATATGTGTGTATATATGGACACATGTACATGCATGTGTTTGTGTGTATATACATACATGTGTGTGTACATAACATAAATAACTGAGGTAGACTACTTCACAATGGCTTTGGCTCTTAGGATAAATGGAGAAGGAAACTTGGCATGGCCAAGTTATTATTTATTTGTGTTGCAACACAAGTATATAAACACTAAACATGCTCTCTCTTTTTTTTCCCTTTCCCAATATTTTCCTCACGGTATCCTTGGAGAAGCTGGAAAGACTATGTGCTTGATTTAGGAATAAATTTATGGAACCTACATTTTATTATCCTTGTAATTGATGTCTGCATGTTGTTTTAGTTAAGGGTAAATCTGGCTGTGACTAAGAGAAAAAAAAAACTAAAAAAAAATAGATGGCAATACGTTTAACAAGATAAAAGTTTATTCTCTCAAATGGGCAAGAAGGGCTGATCATTTTTAGCATTTGCTATGTACCAGACATTTTTCTGACTGATTCCCATTTGTTGATTCTTTTCATTCTCCCAAAACCCTACAGGATCTTACTATCTCCATTTTACAAATGAGGAAAGTGAGACACAGAGAAACAACCTTTCTGGAGATTGAACATAGGCTTTCCAGCTCCAGAGGCTGTGCCCTTCTCTCTCCCACCCAATGCCTGGAGGCAGACCATCATGGGTGAAGATGGAACCCCCAAGGTTCTTTTTGGAGTGGCCCTTATTTTCAGTGTGCAGCATGGTCTTCACATTCCAGACAGCAGTATAGAGCCCAAGATGAACAACAGGATATAGGCAAGTAACTGAGTTAAAAATGACTTCATTTAAATTGCAACATCTGTTGACCTTTTTCACACAGCCACGCCCAGCTGCAGGGTAGCCTACAAATGTAGCTTCCATTCCAGACCCTTGTGTTGGGACTAAAACTGCTCCATGTCTGTGGAAGGAATAGAAAGGAATATTGATGACAACTGACAGTTCTCTTCACTAGTCTCTTTTTATTGTCCTCACTTCAGAAGTATTTATATAAAGGTTATACATATTTATTAAATGACCTCATATCGTTTTTAGTAAGCCTACTTGGAAGAAACATTGTTTTTCTTGTGTTCTAGAAGAGACAACCATTGTTCTAAGAATACAAGAACACTGACTGTTCAACAGTAGTTGAATTACCTAATTTGTTTATGCTATTTTCTTTTCTGCGGAGTTCTCAAAGTCCAAACTCATAGATAATTATCATAGATAATTCTTCCTATGAACCAAGAACTGAAGTGTCACTGGGAGCCAGGGAGTTGACACCCCTCCCCAAACCTCTGTGAAAACTATAAAAAAATAGTCAATCCCACAGCTAATTATTATGTGATGGTCATCATATAAAATTTCCATGAAAATTACTCTTTTAAGAGTGTGTGTCAGCATTTTCATGGGATATTCTGATTATTTTTCCTTCATTGCCAACTGGCTAGCAGTTCGCAATAAATATGTTTGATGGATGTCCCCAGTAGCTGCTACTACACCCAGTAAATTTTTAGGAGGTTATAAAGTTAAAAAAATGAAAACCTTTTTTTGTTTGTTTGTTTGCCTTTTTTAAATTTGTTTCAACTCACACAATAAAATAAAATTCCAAGTCACATGAAAAATTTAACTTTTCTTTATAAAGTACATGGTATAAAGGATTATCAAGGAAACAGAAATAACATAGAATGATATTGTAGATGACAAGGAAAAATTAGAATAATAAACATTACTGACCTAAATTATTCTGTCAGCAGGCCTTAATTTCTAGAATGGATTAACAAATTACATCAAAAAATATTTGCTTGGAAACATATGTATGATCAAGGTGATTAAAAAAAAAACAAAAAAAATGAACAAAACTCGATTTTCACTCCAGCTTAAAACAAAGGAAAAGTAAAAGTGCCAGTATTAGAGTCAGATAGTTTAGAATTAATTTAATATTATTAATAAATAGTGTTATTAAAGTATAATGAAAGATATTCAATTATAAAGTTTTGAAATAAGTAAATAGAAGTTAAATAGCACAAAATCCAAATGCATGAGCAAACAATTTCAGGGACCCGAGAAGAAATTGACAGGGTTACAATTGTAAAAGGAGACTTCTGCCTTGGCATGAGTGGGTAAACGTAGCTAATGAAGCTGAATTGTTTCTATATGCCAGTCTTTTTTCCCCAAGCCCTAGATCAGTGAGTGCATGCGTCTTCCCGATGAACTGTGAGATTTATACTAAATATGAACAGTGGGAGAAGAAATCATACTATTAATTGTATGGGACTAATCATTTTGTAAGAAACTGTGGCTTCTTATGAAGAATTACATCCACTTTTCAAAAATGCACCACCTTGATTATTTGTAAAAGTTGACTAAAACAAAATATCAATACATTCAAAGTGTGGAAAATATGAGTCCCTTTGACTATTAACTAATATGCTTAGTTCCTGAACAATGAACATCTAGAAAAGATGATTAATCTCAAAAATGAAAGTTGATGGGTTCCTGGGTGGTGCAGTTAGTTGGGCAACTGACTTGTTTTGGCTTGGGTCATGAATCAGGGTGGTGGGCTTGAGTCCTGCAACAAGTGGAGTTTGCTTGAGTTTCTCTCCTTCTCTCCCTCCCTCTCTCTCTCTCTGTTCCTCCTCCTCATCTCTCTCGCTTTCTCAAATAAACAAATGAATAATAAATAAATAAATAAATCTTTAAAAAAGGTGGATCGTGTGGGTAACTAAAGACCCACATTTTAAAAAATTGAAAATAATAAATAGGACATTATATTTTTAAACCAACATCAGAGCAATTGAAGTTTTGTCAGTCTGATTGAAAAACAGTTAACAAATTTATTTTCATTATGAAATAAGGAAAAAATGAACTTTATAATTTAACTTACAACATTAAATTAAGAACAAGTCATGCATTGTTGACAGAGTTGTAAGAATGGTGTAACTTTTTTGGTAAATAGCTAGGCAGTTCTTTAAAATGTTCCTATATGACCCAGGAATTCCACTCTCAGGTACATATACAAGAAAATAGAAAATATATCAAATCTATAAGAGATAGAATATACTGTTTTTTGCCCTGAGGTGGAGAGGGGAGAGTAGAGGGAGGCTGGGGAATGCCAGCTAAGAGGAAAGAGGTTTCTTTGGGAGCTGATGAAAATGTTCTAAAATTAGACTGTGCCAGTGATTATACAACTCTGCAAATATACTAGGAATTGCTGAACTGTACACTTTACATGGGTGAATTCTGTGGTGTGTGAACTATATCTTAATAGAGATGTTATAATAGAGAGGGGGAAAACAGGAAAATTAAAATATAGTTTTGTATCTGTGATTTCCATTTTCATTATAGAAAGAAATTGCCAAAATAATCCTTAGTTCTAATCTAGCTTGCTCTTCATCCCAGGCCTTACCGAGAGTGCACCCTTAGTGGGTATGTGTTGCGTTGATATGTATCTAGTTAAGGATAAATTACCTCACCATGATTTGATGCAAGATTTCACACTGAAGAACATTTTTGGTAAGTACTTGAAGGCTTGGTGATGGCGGTTTGGAATGGAAACGATGCTGATTCTGTTGGCTTAGAGGTGTGGGCAAAGCTTTGTTTTGTTCCTGAAGATATTCTTAGTGTTCAAAGAAGTTTACGGATGAAAAAATAAAGCAAAGATTCATTTTAAGAACTAGAACAAAACTATGGAAGAGATAATTTTATAGGTCTTTCCTTCTTTTGTGTAAACTCTGAAAGGACATCTTGATAATATATTTATAATCTTTTCATGGCAGCAAACAACAGCAGGAAAGCAAGCAAAACAAACAGGTAATTGATGGAGTAGAAGATGGCTGGCAGATTAGAGATGCTGCCAGGCTCAGGCCAACAAATGTTATCCCAGCTAAATTCTGCTCATGGGGTTCATCTGATAATCAAATAAGGCCACATATGGAAATCTTTGATGAACTGTAAAGTGTTCTAAAAATTAAAAAAAAAGTCTGTTGCTTGTTTTGTCTTCTTAGATACTCTCCTTCAAACCGTCAATTACGGTTTATAATGCAGTGGTTCATAGACCGATGTTCACTTCAAATGTATTAGAAGGGTCAAAGTTCTCCAATTCTCCTAGTTTATGAGCGTTTTGTTCCACTTTCTCAAATATTGATATATATGTAGATATACATGTAGATATACAGAGAGATACACACTTAGGCGTATATATATGTGTGTGTGTGTGTAGGTATATAGTATAAGGATACACACTATTTAATCCTCTTAATAACTGTAATATGGGACATAGGCAGGGCAATGATTGTTTAGGTAATAGAACTGAGACTCTAAGAGGCAAAGCGCTTGCTTACACTGGGACAAGAATCTTGGATTTCTTATCCTGGCATTTTGTTTGATGTCACACTACCTCCTTGTCAGAGTAACTATGGCACATCCCTATTTCATCCCTCTTTGTCCCACCTTCTCATTTCCCACTTCTCTCTACATACACCCGAATACACAAGGAAATTAATACCAATGTATGACACTTTGCTTCCTGTGTCACCCTTCCCATGTATATACAAGCACATGCACTGGAAATTCACTTCAAAAAAGTTGAATACTTTGTTATTCAGAGATGCAAAGTAGAATTAGACAGACTCCCTCAAATAAATTGATGTTTCCCATCAGCAAGAAAAAGGAGACACAGTTTTGGGGGGGAAAGAAGAAGAAAAAAACCCACTCCTTGTATCCTTCCAGTTTTTGCACACACTTCTATGAAATCATATGTTTCAATGTGTTTCAATGAGAGTGTAGCAATCTGTTTCATCTGTGAAGCTATCATTTACCCATCATATTACTTATCCACAAATGCATCCAAATGCCTCACCATTAGTAGCATTTCAGTAACATTGGTCTTATAACCTTTGTCAGTGTTTATTTTACTGAATTAATAAAAGGAAGAAATAATTATTTAAAAAGTAATATTGGAACATTACATTGCTTCCCCAGTATCTCCTAATAGGTAGTAGATTTTATTCTTTTTTTAAATTTCTTTTCAGCGTAACAGAATTCATAGTTTTTGCACCACACCCAGTGCTCCATGCAATGTGTGCCCTCCATAATACCCACCACCCGGCTCCCCCAACCTCCCACCCCCCGCCCCTTCAAAACCCTCAGGTTGTTTTTCAGAGTCCATAGTCTCTCATGGTTCATCTCCCCCTCCAATTTCCCTCCACTCCCTTCTCCTCTCCATCTCCCCATGTCCTCTATGTTATTTGTTATGCTCCGCAAATAAATGAAACCATATGATAATTGACTCTCTCTGCTTGACTTATTTCACTCAGCACAATCGCTTCCAGTCCCGTCCATGTTGCTACAAAAGGTGGGTATTCATCCTTTCTGATGGAGGCATAATACTCCATAGTGTATATGGACCACATCTTCCTTAACCATTCGTCCATGGAAGGACATATTGGTTCTTTCCACAGCTTGGCGACCGTGGCCATTGCTACTATAAACATTGGGGTACAGATGGCCCTTCTTTTCACCACATCTGTATCTTTGGGGTAAATACCCAGTAGCGCAATTGAAGGGTCATAGGGAAGCTCTATTTTTAATTTCTTGAGGAATCTCCATACTGTTCTCCAAAGTGGCTGCACCAACTTGCATTCCCACCAACAGTGTAAGAGGGTTCCCCTTTCTCCACATCCTCTCCAACACACGTTGTTTCCTGTCTTGCTAATTTTGGCCATTTTAACTGGTGTAAGGTGGTATCTCAATGTGGTTTTAATTTGAATCTCCCTGATGGCTAGTGATGATGAACATATTTTCATGTGTCTGATAGCCATTTGTATTTCTTCATTGGAGAAGTGTCTGTTCATATCTTCTGCCCATTTTTTGATATGATTATCTGTTTTGTGTGTGTTGAGTTTGAGAAGTTCTTTATAGATCCTGGATATCAACCTTTTGTCTGTACTGTCATTTCCAAATATCTTCTCCCATTCCGTGGGTTGCCTCTTTGTTTTGTTGACTGTCTCCTTTGCTGTCCAGAAGCTTTCTTGTTCAACATAGTATTAGAAGTCCTAGCAACAGCAATCAGACAGCAAAGAGAAATAAAAGGTATCTAAATTGGCAATGAAGAAATCAAACTCTCTCTCTTCGCAGACGACATGATTCTTTATATGGAAAACCCAAAAGACTCCACCCCCAAACTACTAGAACTCATACAGCAATTCAGTAACATGGCAGGATACAAAGTCAATGTACAGAAATCAGTGGCTTTCTTATACACTAACAATGAAAATACAGAAAGGGAAATTAGAGAATCGATTCCATTTACTATAGCACCAAGAACCATAGATACCTGGGAATAAACCTGACCAAAGAGGTCAAGGATCTGTACTCGAGGAACTACAGAACACTCACGAAAGAAATTGAAGAAGACACAAAAAGATGGAAGACCATTCCATGCTCTTGGATCAGAAGAATAAACATCGTTAAAATGCCTATAGTGCCTAGAGCAATCTATACTTTTAATGCCATTCCAATCAATATTCCACCAGTATTTTTCAAAGACCTGGAGCAAATAATCCTAAAATTTGTATGGAATCAGAAGAGACCCCAAATCGCTAAGGAAATGTTGAAAAACAAAAATAGAACTGGTGGCATCACGTTACTTGATTTCAAGCTTTACTAGAAAGCTGTGTTCACCAAGACAGCATGGTACTGGCATAAAAACAGACACACAGACCAGTGGAACAGAGTAGAGAGCCCAGATATGGACCCTCAACTCTATGGTCAAATAATCTTTGACAAAGCAGGAAAAAACATACAGTGGAAAAAAGACAGTCTCTTCAATAAATGGTGCTGGGAAAATTGGACAGCTATATGTAGAAGAATGAAACTCGACCATTCTCTTACACTGTACACAAAGATAAACTCAAAATGGATAAAAGACCTCAATGTGAGACAGGAATCCATCAGAATCCTAGAGGAGAACATAAGCAGTAACCTCTTAGATATCAGCCACAGCAACTTCTTTCAAGATATGTCTCCAAAGGCAAAGGAAACAAAAGCAAAAATGAACTTTTAGGTAGTAGATTTTAACTTAATCATTTTATTAGAAGATAAGATGAAAGGTGTGGCAAATATTGTACTGGAGGCAGAAGCTAAACTCAGATTATAATCAACAGCAGTGCGCACACCCAGTGAATATATCTTTATAACTGAATTTGCATATAAACAGCAGGAACAAGATGATATTCCCAGAACTGCAATATCTGTACCCATACCAATCCTTTCCTTGCATTAGGAAGTGTAAAATTCATGATAACAACAATATTGAAGTAGTATTAAATTAATGTCTTCCTGTATACCACACCTGTCTGGAGGAAAGCTTAGCTATGAACGCATTCTCCATGGGAAATTGCTTACCACCTGCCTCCACGTTCTTGTCTGAAATTATTAGGTAGGGGCTAACCATTCTAGGATGTGTTTCTAGTACATTTCTTTAATTAGGGATTTTATGTTAGCCATCACAAAAGGAGGGTTAAGAATGTATGAGGCTACACTAAGAAGGAAGACATAGATACATAAATTAGAATTTTGCTAACAAGGACTACATCTGCATCAAACTTTAGATATAACATCATCATGGGATTTTTGAAATCAACAGTAGTAGGAGCTGGCAAAATGAAAATCAGGAAAGTCCAGAGAAAGTTTCTTTTTAGTTCTAAATTTTTTTCATGTTACTTTCCCGTCATTGGGTGAATATTTTCTAGTTCTCATGCCTCTATCTTTCTAGGTCAGTTTGCATTCGTGTGTCACCAATTTTGTTTTTGTCATTTGTACAAAATCCACCCTAAATCTCAATTTTGAAAAATTTAGTTCAAATAAAAAAAAGATTTAACTTTTACTGAAAATTATTTATTGAATAATTCCTATGTGTTAGGGTCTTGGACTGAAACCTGATGGATCTGGAGAAAGGCATAACAAATAATTATAATTCAATCCAAATGTCCTGTGAGGGATCTGTGTGGGGGAGAGAGAGAACAGGAGAAAAGGCGCTAAGCCTGTAGCTTTCTGTCTGTCTATCCGTTCTTCTATTTACCATCTAGAGATGAATTCATGTATCTTAAATTTACATATCTATTCTCTCTATAGATATATGTCTATGAATATATTGTTTCTATATATATGTATATTTGTATATATACACATATAATCTGTATATACATGCACACATTTACATGTGCATATGTTTATATTATACAGATTTAATATATACATATGCATGTAGATTTTATATAATTTTACAAAGGTCTTATCAGAGAATACTTCTTTTTTTTACATTTGTTGTTGTCTCTTAAGACTATGAGTGGAGATGAGTAACTGTCAAAATCCAATTTCTCTCCCCCTGTAATACTGGAATTATAACTAAACATCCAGCTGCCTGTTTCCACTTGTAAATCTTTCACTGTGAAATCTCTGTTCAAGTCAATTAATATTTATTTTCTGAAGATTTCAAACATGTCAGGTTAAGGCTATAAAGAGTAACCTTTCTGTACTTTTGATATAAACATTTTCCTAATACTCTTATGACTTTTCATTTTACTTTTGTTATGTTCTTGCTCTGAATATATTATTTTTTTACATAAACGATCATATTATTCCTTTCCATTATAATCTCTTCCATTATTTCAAATGTTTTAGGATTATGAATATTGCAGAGATGATAAATATCTCATTTTATAATTGTTTACAAATTTATGATTTATACTTAATACATTGCTTTAGAGTTATTTATGTGACTGTCTATTTTGTTTATTCTTGTGTATTTCCTCGGAGCTTATTAAATAGATGAGATACATTCTCAAGTGAATCAACTGGGATTAGAACTCCTTTGAGTCACTTTTTCATAAGATGTGAAAGATGGCAGTCAATAAAAATTTTTATTATACTATGTTATAAATAAACGCCACACAGACATTTTATAGAGGGAAAAATCTTAATGAATATTACTATAAGTCAGGTATTGCTCTTTATTTTATACATATATTTTATTTATTTACCTTTTATTTGTTTTTAATTTATTTTTATTATTTGTCTAAGGGGTCCAGGTCTGTGATTCATCAGGCTTATATAACACCCAGGGCTCATTACAACACATACCCTCCCTAATGTCCACCACCCAGTTACCCCATCCCCCAATCCCATTCCCCTCCAGCAACCCATTATTTTAAAGAATCTTCACCACAATACTTTCAACTAGGACTGTGACCTCACATAATCAGTATTTAGAGGAAGAAATCTTAAAAGATATGTGGCTCTCCCTAGTCACATAATGTAATGGGTGGTGGTTTAGAAGGTCAGTCATTAACATTTCGACTACAAATCCTGAACCACATGAACCACATCAGTGATAAGTTCGTGGGCTGCATGAAAAATGTGGAAATCCCCAGAAACCTATTCCAACAGCACTACTGCCTACGAGGATAACTCTTGTCTACTGGGCAATGGAAGACCTTTCTCTTAGGCCTTCAATACACAGGCTTTATCACATCCTTTGTGATAAGCTTCCAGAACCTTTGCCAGGGCATTTTCCCTCCCTCGTGTAGGATAAGCTTACTCAGTATTAGGAAAATTGAAATTATATTGGAAGGAAACAACTAAGGAACATGAAATAGCTGCACAGTCCCTGTCCCAAAGACAGAGCACCATCTTAAAGTATATGGATTTTTTTATATGATTATCTGTTTTGCATGTGTTGAGTTTGAGAAGTTCTTTATAGATCCTGGATATCAACCTTTTGTCTGTACTGTCATTTGCAAATATCTTTTCGCATTCCGTGGGTTGCCTCTTTGTTTTGTTGACTGTCTCCTTTGCTGTGCAGAAGCTTTTGATCTTGATGAAGTCCCAAAAGTTCATTTTTGCTTTTGTTTCCTTTGCCTTTGGAGACATATCTTGAAACAAGTTGCTGTGGCTGATATCAAAGAGGTTACTGCCTATGTTCTCCTCTAGGATTCTGATGGATTCCTGTCTCACATTGAGGTCCTTTATCCATTTCGAGTTTATCTTTGTGTACGGTGTAAGAGAATGGTCAAGTTTCATTCTTCTACATATAGCTGTCCAATTTTCCCAGCACCATTTATTGAAGAGACTGTCTTTTT